>CM021109.1:17893606-18075447 GCA_007115665.2 Sequoiadendron giganteum
ATTAAGAGGGTACAGGGATTGAGGGATTAGGGTTTAAGGGTTGAGGATTGAGGGCTGAGGGATTAAGAGGGATTAGGGGTTGAGGGATTAGGGTTTAAGGGTTGAGGGTTGAGGGTTGAGGGATTAAGAGGGTATAGGGTTTGAGGGATTAGGGTTTAAGGGTTGAGGGATTAAGAGGGTATAGGGGTTGAGGGATTAGGGTTTAGGGGTTGAGGGTTGAGGGTTGAGGGATTAAGAGGGTATAGGGGTTGAGGGATTAGGGTTTAAGGGTTGAGGGTTGAGGGATTAAGAGGGTATAGGGGTTGAGGGATTAGAGATTAGGGGTTGAGGGTTGAGGGATTAAGAGGGTATAGGGGTTGAGGGATTAGAGTTTAGGGGTTGAGGGTTGAGGGTTGAGTGATTAAGAGGGTATACAGGTTGAGGGATTATGGTTTAAGGGTTTAGGGTTAAATGGTTGAGGGATTAAGGGTTTAAGGGTTAATGGTATAGGGTTTACAATTTAAGGGGCCCACTCCCTCTCTCTCTCTCCCACTCCCTCTCTTAGGTCTTCCTCCCACCGTAACTGAATAAATCTCTCCCTCTCAAGTCTCTCTCTCGGGTCTCACTCCCTCCTATGCTACCTAGACTAATATGTGTCACTACAATTCCCTCTCTCATAGTCCCTCTCTGTCAAGTCTCACTTACCTCCCACCCTACATAGACAAATATATTTCACTCCAACCCCCTCTCCCACACTCCCTCTCTCTCTCCCTCTTTGGTCTTTTTGTATCTCTCGGGTCTCATCCCTACCAACCCCTCTCCCGTTGTCAGGTATTTTCCCCCACTGTAACTAGATAACTCTTTATCCCTCTCAAGTCTCTATCGCTCTCAGGTCTCAGTCGCTACCACACTACCTAGACTAATCTATCGCACTCCTATCACCTCTCTCTCTATCTCGATTGTCACTCCCTTTGTCTCTGTGGAATCTCTCCCTTTCAAAACAACACATTTGGTGTGCACCAAATGTGTTTTACCTTGAAACGGAAAACTAGGGGTTGACCCCATGATTCAAGCCCACATGCTTCTGTATTTGTCTAGTTTAGCGCTTTATCCTTCAGAAACACCTTTTTTTATGTAGTCGACTTCATGTTGTACCAATCTATGCTTTATCCATCACCTTTTTACCACCAATTTGCATTGTAGACAGCGTAGAAGAAGACATTTTGAAGTTTCTACATCATTTTACATTATCTCAGGTAATATATTCATTTTGGTAATATTGAAATGTTTATATTTAGTATATTTGTTTGTTTTTGACAATATAAACTAAATTTCTTTAATGATTTTATTAATCATAACAATTGGACATAGAAATAAACATTGAATTAGATGGGATTTGCATAAAAAAGTTTATTTTTTATGAGTTTGAAGAACAAAAAAATGAAAAACATGACATTTACGTATGAATTCTATTTGCATTGCTTATAGTAGTCCATTTATGACATGGCTAGTGGAATTCACTCTATTTCATTTTAGGTACATGTTTATATTGAGTTTTTTTGTTTTGTTTTCACAATTTTTAGACCATTCATTTGATGATTTTATTAATCTTCATTGTTACACATAGAATTCAACATTAAATAAGATGGATGTTTGCATGTAAAATTTTAACTTTTAGGAGCTTCAAGATATAAAATGGAAAACATGACATAAGAGATTCAAATTCATTATTAGATATGGTTGTGGGAAAACTTTTATTTTCAACTAATTTGGAAAACCTAATAGCTTTCATCAATGTTAATGCAAGTTTCCATTATTTTTTTTGTCCCATAAAAAATTCACCTTCATGACACGTGCTTAGATAAATTCAAGTGACTTGACATAGTTTTTAATGCAAGTTTCCATTCATTCATACCATTTACCTTTCTAATAAATAAAAAAAGGGAAAATTTTCTATAATTGAGAATGCTTCTTGTCTTTCTAAGTTACCTCATTGCCAAAGAAATATAGTGAATAATTATAAGATATAGCATCACAAACCCTTCTTTGAATTCATCTTCTTCATGGCTTTGTTGACAATCACAATGTGGTTTTGAGAACAATAAACACAAGATTCTCTAGTTTTCATTTATGTGGCAACAACTTATACCCTAGGTTTGTGATGTAGAGCAGGGAGACAAAACCTTCAACAATCACAATTAGATCAGTTTCAAACAATCTTCAATCTCAAAAACCTCAATTCAATGCTCAACTGACCAATTCACATTCACTTCCTTGTAGCATTCACAACAAAGAAAATTGTTCATATCTTATCATATATTAGTCACTGGAACCCTCTCTAATGCATATAAACACTAAACCCTTGCTTTAGGCCTTTCTATTCTTGAAACAAGGAGGGTTTATTGAAAATCAACGTTCCAAGCCTCTGGTGCAAGAGCACCTTGTAAGCTCAATTTTGTCAAAAAGGTCATCTTTAGTGAGCATGGTCAAATTCTAGGATTTTAGTTAATGTTGAGTATTTTGTGTTCAATAAGGTCAATTAAACCATTTTATAATGTATTTAGAGCTAAGGGAGTTCAGTTGTGTCATAGCTTGCGATTTGGAAAAATGTGGTCAAAAAAGTTGCTAAAAGATGCAAAAGTTGCAGAGTTAGGTGCATGCCAGGTTAGGTAAGTAGAATGACAGTTCTAGGCATTTTTTTATGTTTTTATGAGTCCATCAATGTGAGGAGAACCTCGAGGAAGAGGTGAGAGTATGCAAAAAATGAAGAAGATCAAGAAGGATTCCTTGTTTTTAGTGTAAAATTATGAGTTTTGACTGGTAAATCTATGTTTCAGACCACTGTATGGCCCCGTACAAGTGGTTCATGGTCTAAAATTTGTGGGAAATGTTAAAGGCATGTATGTATTAGCTTTCATTTTTAGTTTTTTTGATTGAATTTCATGGAGGTTTGTGAGTTTTGTGATCATTTTGGTGCTAACGGGTATGAAACCCTATTTTGGGGTTTTGAACACTAAAGAGTGCATTTATGAACTTTTCCTTCGGTGGATACCTCTAGAACATAGTGAAATGAAGGTCGGAAAGTTTTTTTCCATGTTCAATAACAATTCAAGAGTTGAAGAATTGATGGAAGTGTTTTGTGAGTTGTTGTCCTAGTTGATTTCTTGTGTGTCTTGACCAAAAATCGAGGTTTCAAGTAATAGTTTGAGTAAATAACAGTGCTAAAGGTTGGGAGTAAGTTTTTAGAGCATGTGCAAACTATTTTTAAAGTGTTCCAAGTATTGGTTGGGTGTGGAGTGTTGAGGAAGTCCGGGTTTCAATAAACCCCTAAGGGAAACCTAGTTTGAAATAGCTTAGAGTGAGGGTTTGAAGGTTGGTACACTATTGAACGTTCTAGTCCCTAAAATAGGTGAAATTTGAGGTTTAACAACCTAAAAAAAGATTTTCCATGGAGATCAAGAGCTTAGAAGGTGTTTAAAGGAGTGTCTCTTTGTAAGAGTGGCCTTATTGGCCTAGTTGCTTGAGTGGAACAGGGCTAGTTTGAGGTATTTTCTCCAAAAGATTTTATAGTAGTTTTGAGATATGTTTTAGGCCATGGAAAAGGGTATCTAAAAATGTTGTTATAGTCTTCATAAGTTACCTAGTTCATTAGATATGAGTGGCTGTCCTGTGAGGAAGGATTACTAGTTTGTAAGTGGTTAAGGAGTGAGTGATACAAAATGGTGTTTCTTGGTAAGTTAAGTGATCAAGTTGTGTTTGGTTTATTATTTTAATCTTGTTAGATGTCTTAATAGACTCATGCAAATCCCTTATACCTTAGTGTGGATTGGAGTCCTTAGAAGCCTATTTCCTTTGATGAAACTTTGAAAGAGTGTGTAAGTCTATTAAGAGTCTTCCTCTAAATCTTTGAACAAGTTCATTATGGATCCCTACATGTACTGCATCATCCTCTAGCTACTTTTCCAACTCTTCAAACACACTCAAAATCCCTACTCTAATATCTAACCCTACAAACATCTAACTCCATCATATGAAAAATGTTGTCTACCATAGACATGTTTGATAATTACAAAAAACTCACTTCCTTCTTTCATAAAATACTTTGGTGTGTTTCATATTTAATGCAATGTAATCAGCGATATCAATATTTTCATTAAATGCATTATTTAATTTTTTCTATGTGTGTTTGTCAACATGTAGCATTCAACGTCATGTTGAGGAAATGACTGAAGCCTCTAACACAAGAAGAACATGCAGTTAAAAATGCAAGGAGAAGAGAATCAAAAAATGTAGCTCGTGAAGCAAAGGAATTGCAGCCCATACATCCAAAACTTCATGTGCAATCTAATAGAGATGTCAAATTGGGAAAACAAAGGGCATGAATGAGGAAAGTTCGTGGAAGGACAGGAATGGATACTGAAGTTGGGGGCACATCATCAACCATAGGTGAAGCTCAATGCACATCTCCAATTGAAGACGCGTCGGCAACAACATGTGGTTTTCCAAGTACATCAGAAATCACATCTCCAATTGAAGACACGCCATCAACAACATTGCATTTTGAAAGTACATCAGCAAACACATCTCTATTTGAAGGCACTCAACAAACGACATCTCAAGTTGGAGGTACAACATTGTTTACATGTCAATCTCAAGGTATGTCATCAATTGCAGCTCCGATTGAAGGTACGTGATCTATCCTCGATGTTGTTGACCTTCTCAATGTTGACACAAATTTAAATTCGAGAACTCCTCCTAGAGTTTTGCATAGAATAGCTACATTTTTAATTGATATTGATTCCAACGTTTTGAAATGGATGCCTAATAAGATTCCAAAATGTGCATGTCAAAGATATGCACAAAGGATATGGAGTTTATTTTTTGTGAAGCTAAGTGAGGGTGGAAGATTTCAACTATTTTTTGAAATGATGAGGCAACTCAAATTTAGGCCCACCATGAAGGCTCTTGGGCTAAGATTTTTGAATGACTCAAGTAAAAATTTCATTGTAAAGAACTTGATGAGTTCATACAAGAGTGTGGGTTCTACCTCACACACGAAGGATAGTTGTGGCACACGACATTTGATGACAACAACATTGTTAAGCAGTCAAACAAGGAACAAGGTGAACCCTACAAAGGCAAGTAAGTCTTTGAAAATAAGTAGATCATCTCTAATGAGAGCCAAAGGAAGGCGTGAGAGAGTGGAGGATCCAAATAGCAATGAGTTAGGGGTATTCCCGGGTAGAGTGCCATGGAAAGATACAAGAATTGCTCAAGGCTTGAGATCTTTAATAGTGAATTATTGGAAGGATAACACAAGGACCTCTCCTAATCAAAGAGATGTTGTAAGAAGGATAATTGGTAGTAAAATCCATGAGCCACATCCAATGCATTATTTGGATACCACTCAGACCCAACTTTTTACTGATTTTGTATAGAAGTTTCCTAAAATTAAAATATGTCAAAGGTATTTTGAAATGCTAAAGCCTTTTTGTGTCAAAATAAATCACACACACTCTACTTGTTGTTGTAGGGTTCATATTGATTTTTCTAACAATTATGATTTTTATCGACGTATATGTGTAGATATGCATACTGACAATGTTTTGCAGGAATGTAACATAATGCCTCCACCTAAATCGTCAAGGAAATTTTTATCTTCCATTTTATGTGAAGGAGAGGATGGTCAAATGTTTTACAAGAAGTCATGTTTGGATGGCACATGTGATCATTGTGGTGGCATGCAACATTTGCCAATTTTCCAACACATCGCTAGTACACACACATTTGGAGATAGAATTATGGAATTTGGCAAATATAAGACAGTGGCATATAGTCTAAAAGATGGGAAAGAAGCAAAGAAGTGTGAATTGGTTAGTGATAAGATTCCAGTGTATCAGTTTATGGAAATTTTCCATGATCAGGTGGTCTATGAGTATGCAAGGCATACACACATACCACAGTGGTTGGACTCACAGTTCAAGTTATGCAAGGACACATTTCCACTTCGTCATATCGTTTTAGTTGTCAACTTCGCTGAGAACTACACACTACAACCATAGAACAAGGTGAAATCATAGTACTACAACTCCACGCAGGTTGCTATATTTGTGCATATAGCATTCATTCATGCAAATGATAGTATAGAGGAAAATAGGAAAGTATTGAGGGGGTATCACTTTTACATCAGTGATGGTCGTACACATTCTATAGAGTTTTAGCAAGGTTGCTTTCATATGTTCTATGTTGATCTAGCTAGCAATGGCATATCATTTAGTCAGCATATCATATGGTTAGATAATTGTACATCACAATTCAAGAATGCCAAAATGTTTTACTGGTTAAGCAGGATGCATAGGATCAGTGGTGTTCAGCATATGTGGAACTTCTCAGAGGTCGGGCATGGAAAGGGGGAGCATGATGGAGTAGGTGCATGTATCAAAAGATCCCTAGCGCGAGAAGAGTTAAAGTAAATAGACAGTGTAAAGTTGACATATGAAAGATCAATTGTCCAATGGTGCAATGGTGCAATGGGTCCAGGTAGTGAAGGTAATTCTTTAGTTCATAGATTTTTTCATTTAGTAGATGATATAACATTGCAAAATATGAGGATTTTTGTACACTAAAAGGATCGAGCGAGCTACACTCTTTTAGAAGTTCCAATGCAGGTACATGGACTATCCATACACGAAAGATGGCATGCTTTTGTTCTGCATGTACACTTCAAGAATGGAATGATTCTGTCAATAAAGTGGGTTGACAAATGATCTGTAAGAATTCTAACCCCACTTGACACTTATCAACTCCCGAAGGCTCTACAAATCACAGAGATGCAATCATCCACTGACTTTGATCATGTATCAGACCTACTAGAACTAGGTAATATATCTTACTTACAGGTTTTATTATGATGCACACTAAATACATCTAACAAGATGAACATATCAGTGCAGGGCATGTTTCTGTGATGATTGAAGATGAAGATAATGAAGAGGGTATATATTATTACCTATGTCATTGTATCGAGGCCAAAAAGAAATTGGAGGCCCCAGTTATAGATGGAGAAAATATAGAATATCCTATAGGTTCGGTGGTTGTTACTAGAACATGGCTTCGAAGGTACCTAGTTATTAATGTTGCAGTTTGGTTGTTTGAGGACTTCAACATGCATTAGAAGATTCTTTACTACTCGAACCTTGTCATCGCCACCAATGTTCATTTGACCAAATATAAGGGCAGACTTGCGAACAAGAACTTGTGGAAAGTGTGTGAGTCTAACCACGAGGCAATACTTGACACAATAAAGAGTAGAGCAGACCCGGATGGTTCCCTGGATTGATTTGTAAGTATGCACATTGAATTTTTAAAGTCATGTTATTGATCATTTCTTTCTTTCAAGTGTTTAAGTTTGATTTTATAAGGGTTTGCAAAATTGCATTAATGTAGATATGCAAAATGATGGTTATATGTTGCTCTCTATTAACCACCTTTAAGTTGGTATTCTGATCAATAATATGGAGGTTAACCAATTACAAACACAAGTTCATCCAACTCAAACCAACATTTTTCCCTAACAACTCTTTTTCATCAACTCTTCACTATTTCAACCTAGTTTCCTTGTACGTGTCCAAACACCAAAACCAGGGCATAACTATCGACCCTCTTAACAACCACACAAACTATTTAGGGTTTTAGATACCCATTATGCTCATTCCAAATATATCTCAAATGGGCATATCACTCTTTTGGACCAACACCTTGCAATCAGGATTTTTCAACATTTTAGACCCCCAAATAGGCCACTTTTCCAAAGGACCTATACCTTAAATATTCCTTTTCACCCAAATTTTGATTGGGCAGAACTCACCAAAAAAAAAGAACCACAAATTCCACAATTACTTTGCAGAGACATGTTTCCCAAACCACCCTACCATGATACCCTCATTTCTTGCTCTTTACATGGGGGTTTATTGAAAAACAATGTTCTAGGGATTTTATAACCCAACCAATACCTCCAACACTCATAAAATACCTACAAAAACTCAAAAGGATAGAATATCTTTGCTTCCTCCAAGTTTCCTATCATTTTCCCACTCAAACCATTCAATTTCACCCAAATTAGGTCACTTTTTCAAAAGGACTCTACTTTAAGCTTTCCCTTTCACTCAAAATTAAATTGGTCAGCCTTCTACATGTGTTCAAACCAAAGAATCCACCATTTACCCTCAAACAATCATTCACCCAAGCACCGAATCACAAAAACCTCCTTTTAAGCCAAATAACGTAGGGCTTATTAAAAATCACACATCCAGCCCTCACCAAAACTTGCAAATACCTCAAACAGGTCTAAATACCTTTTCCCAAACTTAATTCATCGAGACATAATGTTGCACAACCTTTTTACACACGTTACTATCTCAAAACCTCAGTACTTCACTTCGAAAACATAAATTTTCACTCTAGGGCTTCATGCCCAACAGAAAAATCGACCTCCCCTATGATGTAGACATTATAAGAAAAGGATTCCAACCTCACTTCCACAATATAAATGGATTCCAACCTCCTTCCTTCCCTCAAAACTCAATCTTGGCTTATTTTCAAGTTTGCACCTAGTCACTCTTGTAGGTCTGCAAATCTATTTTTCCCACCTTAACTCTCAGAATTCCTTAACAACCTCTGCAACAAACCACCATTTTAGGCACCCATTTAAGCCTTCTTCAACATACATCAAACCCTCATAACACTTTTTTGGTTCAGCTTTCACAAAAAAAGCAACCCCCCTTTATTCTTCCTATCACACGTAAACCACCATTGGGCAGCATTAACCAGTCTGCCAAACCACCAATTCCTCCACTTTTAGGGTGTGATAAGCCCTCTAACATAACAAACCCCAAAACCCTCTTCATTCAAAAGTTAGGTAAGGGCTTATTGAAAACCCATACTCCAAACCTTCCCACAGCCAACCAAAGCCTAAAACACCTTCAAAAAGGTTTGCACAAGCTTAAAAGTTCAAGAGATATCACTGCCCCCAAATATTTCTTCAAACCCTAGCACTAAACCACCATTTTCCACTAAAAAATGCACCATTTGACATCTAGGACATCACCTAAAAACCCTCTATTCATCTCCCTTGCACACATATTTTATAACCCTAACTAATCCTTTTCATCATGTTACAGAAGCATACAGTGGGTGGAAGGCTTAATATGACATTTTAATGCACTCAAAACCCTTAAAATAGAGTATACAGACTAAGCCTCAATAATTGGCTTCTAAAATGCACAAAATAACTTGAAATCCAACCAAACCAAAACTAAAATGGAGCTAAGTCTATTTCCCACCTAATTCCATCGAAAAGAGAGCACAATCACTCTGAACTACGTTCAATCGGCTCAATCCCTTAAGGGTCCAAAGTGCAAAAGGTCAACAATCTTTGACGGGGTATTACTCATAAACCATGGTACATACAAAATCTCCATCTGAACCTACAAGATCGCGTTGGGCCCCTCTATAATAAAATCTCTCAATTTTTGTTATCTCATAGTGGTTTTCCCGTGGTGTCCAGTTTTCACTTGATGGAAAAAGTGTCAAATGTAAGCAATGCAAAGTTGCAAACTGGTGCAACTTTCATTCTGTAGCTCGTGTGACCAAATGGACTATCATGATGTGTCTAAGTGGGTACATTTACGCTAGGCATGATCCTCTTTCACACCCAAACACGCGAAATCGCTCCAAGCTACGTTCAACCAGATCGATCCCTTAAGGGTCCAAAGTGCAAAATGGCTGCAAACTTCATCATGCTATTACTCAGAAACTATGATGCTTAGAAACTTGTCATCTGATCCTATGATATCGCATTGGCCCCTCTACAATAACCTCTCTCGGTTTTTGCTATCTCGGAGGCATTTTCTTGTGATGGCGAATTTTCACTTGGGGAAAAAGTTGTCAAATGCAAGTAGTTGAAAGTTGCAAAGTGGTGAAACTTTCATTCTGCAGCTCATGTGACCAAATGGATTGTACCGATGCATCTGAGTTGGTACATTTATGCTATGCATGGTCCTCTTTTGCACCCAAACACGCGGAATTTCTCTGAGCTACGTTCAACCGGATCGATCCCTTAAGGGTCCAAAGTGCAAAATGGTTGTAAACTTCAACATGATATTATTCGGACACCATGATGCTTATAAACTTCTCTTTTGATCATACGATATCGTGTTGGGCCCCTCTACAATAATCTCTCTTAATTTTTTCTATCTCAGACGCATTTTCCTGTGGTGGCGAATTTTCAATTGGGGAAAAAGTTGTCAAATGCAAGTAGTTGAAAGTTTCAAAGTGGTGCAGCTTTTGTTCTATAGCTCGCATGACCAAATGGACTATCCCGATGCGTCCGGTTGGGTACGTTTAAGCTAGGCATGGTCCTCTTTCACACCCAAACACGCGGAATCGCTTTGAACTACGTTCAACTGGATCAATCCCTTAAGGGTCCAAAGTGCAAAATGGCTACAAACTTCAGCATGCTATTATTCAGACACTGTGGCACTTAGAATATTCTCATCTAATCCTACAAGATCGCATTGGGTCCCTCTACAGTAACATCTCTCAGTTTTTTCTATCTCGGAGGCATTTTCTTGTGGTGGCGAATTTTCACTTGGGAAAAAAGTTGCAAAGTGGTGCAACTTTCGTTCTGCAACTCATGTGACCAAACAGACCGTCTTGAAACATTCACGTGGGTACGTTTACTCTAGGCATGGTCCTCGTTTGCACCCAAACATGCGGAATTGCTTTGAGCTAGGTTCAATCGGATCGATCCCTTAAGGGTCCAAACTACAAAATGGCTGCAAACTTCAGCATGCTCGTATTTGGGCACCGTGATGCTTAAAAACTTCTTGTATGATCCTATGAGATCATGTTGGGCCCCTCTACAATAAAATCTCTCGAGTTTTTCTATCTCAGAGGCATTTTTCTGTGGTGGTGAATTTTCACTTGGGAAAAATGTTGTCAAATGCAAGTAGTTGAAAGTTGCAAAGTGGTGCAACTTTTGTTCTGCAACTCGTGTGACCAAATGGACTATCCTGACACATATGGGTGGGTACGTTTATGCTAGGCATGGTCCTCTTTCACACCCAAACACGTGGAATCACTTCAAGCTACGTTCAACTGGATCAATCCCTCAAGGGTCCAAAGTGCAAAATGGCTACAAAATTTAGCATACTATTACTAAGACACCATGATGCTTAGAAACTTCTCGTCTAATCCTATGATATTGCATTGGGCCTCTCTATAATAACCTCTCTCATTTTTTGCTATCTCAGAGGCATTTTCCTATGGTGGCAAATTTTCACTTGGGGAAAAAGTTGTCAAATGCAAGTAGTTGAAAGTTACAAAGTGGTGCAACTTTCATTCTGCAGCTCGTGTGACCAAATGGGTTGTCCCGACACATCCAGGTGGGTACATTTACGCTAGTCATCATCCTTTTTCACACCCAAACATGCAGAATCACTCTGAGCTACATTCAACTGGATCGATCCCTTAAGGGTCCAAAGTGCAAAATGGTTTCAAACTTTAGCATGTTATTACTCGGACACCTGACGCTTAGAAACTCCTCATCTGATCCTACAATATCATGTTGGGCCTCTCTAAAATAACCTCTCTCAGTTATTTCTATCTCGAAGGCATTTTCCTATGGTGGTGAATTTTCACTTGGGGAAAAATTTGTCAAATGCAAGTAGTTGAAAGTTGCAAAGTGGTGCAACTTTCAGTTTGTAGCTCATGTGACAAAACGGACTGTCCCAATGTGTCCGGGTGGGTATGCTTAAGCTAGGAATGGTCCTCTTTTGCACCCAAACATGTGAAATCACTTCGAACTACGTTCAACCGGATTGATCCCTTAAGGGTCCAAAGTGTAAAATGGCTGCAAACTTCAGCATGCTATTACTTGGACACCATGACGCTTAAAAAATTCTCATCTAATCCTACGAGATCGCGTTGGGACCCTCTACAATAACCTCTCTTGGTTTTTTCTATCTCAGAGGCATTTTTCTGTGGTGGAAAATTTTCACTCGAGGAAAAAGTTGTCAAATGCAAGTAGTTGAAAGTTGCAAAGTGGTGTAACTTTCGTTCTGCAGCTCGTGTGACCAAACAGACTCCTGACGCATCTGACTAGGTATTTTTATGCTAGGCATGGTCCTCTTTCGCACCCAAACACGCAAAATCTCTCTGAGCTACGTTCAACCGACAAAATCCCTTAAGGGTCCAAAGTGCAAAATGGCTACAAACTTCAACATGTTATTACTCGGACACCGTGATGCTTAGAAACTTCTCATCAAATCCTATGAGATTGCGTTGGGCCCCTCTACAATAACCTCTCTTGATTTTTCTATTTCAAAGGCATTTTCCTGTGGTGGTGAATTTTCACTTGAAAAAAAAGTTGTCAAATGCAAGTAGATAAAAGTTGCAAAGTGGTGCAACTTTCGTTTTACATCTCATGTGACCAAACGAACTGTCTCGACGCGTCTGGGTGGGTACGTTTACGCTAGGAATAGTCCTCTTTTGCACCCAAACACACAGAATTTCTCTGAGCTACGTTCAACCAGAAAAATCTCTTAAGGGTCTAAAGTGAAAAATGGCTGCAAACTTCAACATGCTTGTATTTGGACACCGTGATGCTTAGAAAATTCTTGTTCGATCCTACGAGATCATGTTGGGCCCCTCTACAATAACTGTGATGCTTAGAATCACCCTTGATAGGGTTTGGAGGAACAAAGGCTTGGTGTATCAATTGGATTTTTATTTAGTTGATTGAAGGCCTCCCTGCTCTGCATCATGCTATTGCTTACTATTACGCTTTGATAGATTTTTTTCAAGCATCCATAGCTTGTTCGAAAGCACTTGTTTTATAATTTTAGCCTTAGCAGCAAGGCAGTGAATTGATTGATAAAATGCTTTGGTAGACATGTATGAAAAATGTCGTAGCATAGACAAGGCAGTGAACTATTTGAAATAAATGCCTCAAAGAAATGTGGTCCCAAGGTGATGGAATTCCATGACAAGCATATTGAGACCACATTTCTGAGGCATTTTTTCAAACAATTCAATGCCTTGTCTATGCTATTGCTTAGTATTATGCTTTGATAGATTTTTTCCAAGCATCCATCTAGCTTGTTTGGAAGCACCCATTTTAGGCTTTTAGCCATAGCAGCAAGGCAATGAACTGTTTGATAAAATTATTTGGTAAACATATATGAAAAATGTGGTAGCATAGACAAGGCAGTGAATTGTTTGAAAAAATGCCTCAAAGAAACGTGGTCTCATGGTGATGGAATGTCATGACAATCCATAGCAATTTGCTTGTCATGGAATTCCATCACCATGAGACCACATTTCTTTGAAGCATTTTTTTCAAGTAGTTCATTTCCTTTTATATGTTATTGCTTGCTATTATGCTTTGCTATATTTCTTCCAAGCATCCATAGCTTGTTCAAAATCCAATGTTTGATGGAGGAGCACCATTGGTGCAAAATTGTCAAATTAATTTCATAAGGTCTAGACTCTAGAAGTTCTGAATTTTATGTTAAAATAAGGTCTATAAGACCATTTTGTGGTGTAATTTTTCAATCTTGAGTCATTTTAGGTGTTTAGGAGGTTTGGTATCTCAAAAAGGGAAAAAAGGGAAAAGTTGTGAAATTATTAAACTTGCAATTTTTGAACATAGGAGAAGTCCAATAGTCAAGGATTTTCAATAGGACGTTTGAGGAAGTTGAGGAGTTATTTTTGAGGGAAAATAATAAATATGTGGAAAGGCATCGACGTAAGAGAGATTCTTGAAGTTTTTGAAAGTGAAATATTAATAGAAACATCACTGATTTTTCCAAATTTCTATATGTTTCCATATAAACAGACTTGTACAGCCTATGCATTACTTTGTGGATTCAAAATTCTAGTGGATGGAATTATAGATAGTTTGAAAAATCCTTTGAATGCATTTTGAAGGTTTTATTTTGAGTTTTGTGCATTTTATCAACAATTTAACCAAATCGGCTTGAACTTGTACAAGTGAAGGTTTTAAGTCAATAATATGGCTTTTTGACCCATTCCTCTTTTTTTAGCCTCTGTAACCTGAGTAATGGGTCTTCACTAATAGTAAAAAGGTGTGAGGATGGTGAATTAGAGCAAGGGAGGTCTGGAAGTGAATTGGGTGTGAAGCCCTATGAGTAAATTTTGAGTTTTCCTTTCAAAAAGGGAGGTTTTAGAGAGTGAAACTATGTTTTTGAGTTGGGAAACGTAGTTTTATGAGGAATTAAGCATGAGCAGGGTGTTTTTCGACTTTTTTGAGCAATTGAAAGGTTTTGGGTTGTCTAGGAAGTGTCATTTTCAATAAACCCCTAGTTTGTAGGCACTAAATGATGGTTTTATGATTTGGGTAGTAAATGATTGAATCACTGCAATCTAATGGTGAAATTTGAAGTTTTGATAGATATGAAGTTATGCCCCAAGGTTTCAAGAGTTTTGGACAAGTTTTGAAGGTGGTCTCTTTGTGAAAGTGGGCTAATTTGAGCCCTAAAAGGTGTGAAAAGTTTTTTTTGAGCAATCTATTACAAAGGAACCTTAGGTGATTGTTTGGTATGTTGTTAAACTGAATAATGGCTCCCTAAAATAGGACTGTTATTGGTTTGAAAAAGAAGAGATTGAGAAAATATATCCGATTTGGTGGGTTTGGAGTGTTACAAGGAGATAGCTTGATTTGGTGAGAGTAAAGAGATGTGAGGATTTGTGATTTGAGGATTGTGATTAATGATTGGAATTGTGTTTTGTGAGATTGCAGGACCTCCCCTACTACATCAATGTTTTATGGTTTTATCCATAGCAGCAAGGCAATTAACTATTTGATATAATGCTTTGATAGACATGTATGAAAAATATGGTAGCATAGAAAAGGCAGTGAACTCTTCGAAAAAATTCCTCAAGAAAATGAGGTCTCATGGTGATGGAATAACATGACAATCAAAAGCAATTTTATTTTCATGTCATTCCGTCACCATGATACCACATTTATTTGAGGCATCTTTTTAACTATTTCACTGCCTTACCTATGGCTTGTCATGGCATTCCATCACCACATTTATTTGATGCATTTTTTCAAACAGTTCACCGCCTTGTCTATGTTATTGCTTACTATTATGCTTTTGATATATTTTTTCAAAGCATCCATAGCTTGTTCGAAATCACTTGTTTTAGGCTTTTAGCCATAGCAACAAGGCAGTGAACTGTTTGACAAGATGCTTTGGTAGACATGTATGAAAAATGTGGTAACATAGACAAGGCAATGAACTATTTGAAAAAATACCTCAAATAAATTTGGTCTCATAGAATGCCATGATAAGAAAATGTAATTGGCAGCTTCTCCTAGTTATTAGTTATGCAATGTGAAGAAATTGCATAACTGCTCAGGTTGACTTTGTACAAACTATATTGTAATTGAAATTTTGTCATCTATCAACATCTAGTTATTAGTTATGCAAAGTGAAGTAATGCTTTGACTTTGAAAGATGTGCAATGCAATGTAATCAACGATATGAATATAAACTACAAAAATCCATTTTTTACAATTCATTAGTTAAAATATTTATTTTATTTGCTCTCTATATCTCTATATTCTATGGAAATACCTTTCAATTTTATTTATTTTTTAAATTATCTCTTGTTCTACAATTTTTCCCGATTTTTTCAAAAACTCTTATACTTTTGGTTTTTCAATTTTTTCCCCAAAAGATTTTTGCTGCTATGCATTGGAAGCATGAAGCATACACATAAATATACACAATATAGGTGAAGTGTACATGTGAATAAGTGAAGCATACATGTGAATAAGTGAGGCACAAGTAATTGAAGCATTCCAAAGGATACAAACCACCATGAATGGAGCTTATTTACACAATACGCTTTAGATGGGACTTATTGAGAATTCGACAGTAATTAATTATGCATTAGATGTAACCAAAATTCATGCCTACAACATTCAAGCATACAATTTACATGATACACATGATAACATCATTCAAGAATGGCAGTAGCAAAATAAGATTTTTTTTAATCAAAAAGCCAAAAGGCTATACAATGATATATATTGATAAAAGTATATACAATATATCCAAAAAAACCATTAAGGCTTAGTAAAAATGAGTCATATGGACATAAAATGTCACGTATATATCGATAGTACAAAACATATGTTCCAAAATGTCATATAGGCATACAACAAACAACCCTAATACATAGTCATTTCCCTCTAGAGGAAGGAAATAGATCTTGTGTTGCCTTCAAAATTCGGCTGGATTGAGTGACTGTTGCTTCTCTTGTCTTTCGAACAAACTCACTAGTCCTCCTCTCTTCACTCTGGACCTTCAACTGATACAATAAAAATCAAATATGTTAATACATATAAATTGAATTATGGAATGGCATATAACAAAATATATAATCACTTACTACATACATATAGTCATCATGCATATTTACAGCATCACCACGTCCACGATCTGGAGTGACAACCACCTGTAGCAACCATCAAGATAGAAATTAAACTACATAAAATTATCATGAAATTTTCTATAATAGACCATAAAAGAGAAAATATAATTTCAAATCGACTAATCTATTGCATACCTCTCTCAATGGATCAGAACTGGCTATTGCTACAGCAACTCCATGGTCCATCGTGCCACCAACATCACCAAGGTTGTCTGATGTCAACAACTGCAAATGAAACAATATCTCAGGTATCATGTTGATATAAATACCAAGAGGGGATAATGGAACATAAGGTGAAATAAGAGAGGGCAATGGGATGGGAATAGAAGGGATTAATGGAACATAGGATAGACTAGTATAGATTGATGGGATGGGCTAGGATGGGATAACAAAATATAGGGTGGACAATTAGAGGTTAATGGGATGTGATTACTAGGGAATAATGCAACATAGGGTGAATTAGGAGGTGTCTAGGGTTTGACTATAGTACACGAAGTGCGAACTTGACCTGTGTGTAGTAATAATAGAGAAGAGTTGTCTAGGATGAAATGTGGATAAATATGGTATAACATAGGATGATATAAAGGAACATATGGTGGAACATGGGGGATCATGGAACATCTAGGGTGAAATAATAATGGGTACAATAATATGGGAGTAGAAGGACATAATGACACATAGCATGGACTAGAAGATATTAGTGGGATGGGCTAGGAGGGGATCATGGAAAATAGGGTGAACTATTAAATGTTAATGGTATGGGATTAGGAAGGAATAAAGGAACAAAAATTGAATTAGGAGAACATAATGTGACACGATCAAGGAATACAAATGCAATTTTTGTGTTTCTCATCATTTTTTAAGATTTATATATACGCAAAATTAAAAAACTAGCTAACATAGTTTTACAACACCATTAATGAATAAAGGCTACCTAAGTGTAAGTTTTTTGAGGATATGAATTGCGAGGTGTGGAGGAAGAAGGTGCACTAGGAAACTGTTTGAAATTCAAAGCATGTTATGAGACAAACATTCAACTATTCAAATGCAATAATAATATCTTTAATACTAGTTGCATACCTGTGGACTCATCGTCGAGAATGTATAAGGGTATGTATGAATAGAGCATACCTCATGAATAGTTCGACCCTGAAATTTCATCATATCAAAATTCTACTCATTTAGTTATTCTTAAATTTCAAAATATAATTTAATAAGCAACATTAAAATAACTTGCTAAATTTTACCTAAGTGTCAATGTCGAATGTATCATTCAGAATATCATATGTGAAATTCATCACCTCTACAACTGATGTAGGCTATGTAGCTACATCATGAGCACTCTGATAATCGTACGTGCAAATAGCACCACAAGCGCCACAATGGTGGGGTGGAGCTCGGGGCCTACACATCTCCTCCACACCAGGCTCTACTAGAGGACTCACACACTGTAAAATGGTCTAGGTGAGTGAGTCAATCGACTTCAGCGTGTCCACCTCTTCATTGTTCTTAACAATGGAAGGAATAGTGACATGCTTCACCATGGGTTTGGCCAAGGCTCTCGGTGCCAACTTTGGATTACGTCGTGCAACATGTCTATCATGTGTGAAGCCCCCACCTCTACCCTGAAAGTCTAAGATGTCAAAATAGTTTGGAATTTTATTGAGGACAAACTCGCAATAGAGTTTCCTCAAAAATTATTGCGGTACCTCATGGTTATTGCATGGAGGTTGGTCAAATACCATCCACCACCGCTCCCAAAAAAAAAATTAATTAACTCATGGTGGCACCAATGGATGGGGAACCTCCTACATGCATGAGACAAAGGTTCATTGGTTCTCGGGTCTATAAATAGGGCACACAAGTCGGGTTTGCTAATTTTTTGTTTTTTGACATCTCCATATGACAAACCACTAGCATTAAATTGTCTCATCTCATGCCTCTTATTTGACCAAAAATTCATTTGCTTGCTCATTTCTCCTACATGAGTTACAATTAATTTCAATGATTCAACAATCCCTCTCCTATAAGGGTGGGTTTCAGCATGCTCAGTTAATCTTCCAATTAATTGTTGAATGTATCTTTTATTGTTTTCAATTTGATTTTGAATATTTTTTTGTGTTCCTTGAGTATGCCTATGAATTGATGGAGGGTTTTCAGGTTGTTCTTATATAGGAGGCTCTTCGTGAGGGGGTGATTGTGAATTCTCAATGTTTCGAGGTGGATATTCATTCCCTGAGAATTAGAACAATTTTTTATTATAAAAACCTATTTAAATTTGCATTCTTAATCAAATTCAAAATAAATAGAATAAAAATGCATACCTCTTTGCAATCTTCGACCTCTTCGACGTGTTGGCAGCATCCTCATGGAAAATGGCAAGCTAAGGATGAAAATAATGGATGAGGTTTGGTGAGCAGGAGTTGCAGACATCAAATCCTCCAACTCAAGCCACGGGTTGAAGAGAAATGAGGGTTTGAAACCCATTTATTGGCTTTAATGTTAAGTTTTCAATTTGGCGCACGCCAAATGCCTTATTTCAACCTTTTTTTGGGAGTTTTTCATTTTGGCACCTAAATTGTGCCACAGATTGGTGCACTTACCCCTAGGTAACTATTCTCTTGACTTCATCCTTTTAATGAACTGGAATTTATGGAATTGATGATGTTTTTGACATAGATATTTAGTTTGAACTTAATCAAGACAAGTGTTTGTGGTAAAATAAACTCACTTAAGCAAGATAAATTGATAAATTGAACCTCACATGACCACTTAGCATTTGATCGCTTCGATGGAACAACCAAACCTTACGCCCGCTACCATACAAGGAAAAAATTGTAAAACATTGAGTCCAAAATCATTGGGTCCTATTTCCAAAATCATTGAGTTCTTGGAGTATTATCACTTTAGAGGTATAGTATGTTTCTCACTACCTTGGTCTTGGAAAATAAAGGTTCATTCTAGGTCAACATTGAATAAAACATTTCATCCACCCCTTCATCAAATTTCATCCTTCACTTAACCAAACTTTGCAAACTCTTGAACACACCAACACTTTAGACTTGAACATCTATCAAACCAAACCCTAACTTAGCTACTATGTGTGTGAAATAGATCATTTTTCATTGGTGCAGGGGCACCCTAGGTCTTCATGCCTCCAAGAGGCAAAAGTTAGAATTTTGTTTTGTTTTATGATGTTTGCATGTAATAAGGTCTTAGAAGACCATTTTATTCTTGTTCAGGTCTAGTTTGAGTATTGAAGGATGAATTAGAGCCTAGTTGCAAAATATTGTCAAGTTGCACAAATGTTGTCAAAGCGACTTTGCATTTTGTTGTCAAGTGGGAAATTGAATGGTTGGAAGTTGAAATGTGGTTAGTAACCATTGGAATTATTTTGGAAAAGTTTTAAAATGTCTTGTATGGTCGAAGAGGATTTGTTTTTTGAATTTTTGAAAAGAAAGCAATAAAGGAACACTATTTTTCTAAAAATTTGAATGTGTTATTTCCTAATCTAGTGAATAGTATGGTCTGTATTGACCAGTAATGACTCTAAAAATTGTTTTATATTGTTGGAATGTGAATTCTCTAAATTTTGGTTTTCGTTTCATTGATTTTCTTTAAGTTTTGTAGAAGTTACAAGCGTTTTTTCTAAAAATAGTCCAGAATCCTAGGTAGGGTTCCTAGTGGACTTGTAAAATGCATTGCTTGCTATTCTCATGGTAGAAACTCCTAAAAATTGGTGGAATGGATTATTATTGTATACATTTTCATTCCTCAAAATTTCAGGTTCCAAGGTTTTGGTTGGCACGTGGTTTGGTGATGCCCTAGGTCTGATTTTTTCATGTTTTAGGCTTATTCAGGAAGAGGACAGTCCATTTTTTAAGGATTCAGTAAAAAGGACCCTACCCTAGTTTTGAAATATGTTTAGTAAGGGAAAAAATGGTATTCCAAATAGGTCTTACATTTTTAATAGCAGGTCTACAATGAAATTTATGACCAAAAAACCCAAATTGTTGCCCCCATGTTTTAGGCTTTAAAAGCAAGTTGTCAAGAATGAACAAGAATGCCCATTTTCACATTTGTATTGAAACCCTAGTTGTCTTGTGTTAAGTTTTTTGTGATTGAGACCTTCACACTCTACATCAAATTGGTGTGAGAGCCCAAAAATTTGGGCAAGAAATTTTTGGAGTTTGTGTTTTATCTTTTTGCAGATTGAAGGAAGAGCCTGGATGCCAAAAGACCAGGCCAAGGGAAAAGAAAGAGGCCTAAGGTGAGGTATCATGAAGACAAGAAGAAGCAAGGTGAAAGAGACTTACTTACAGAATAATAATGGAAGAGTTGAGGAGAAAATTCCATTGAGACTTGTTGAGTGAGGAGTTACCAAGTAAGAAGTTGGTGATGAGAAAAGAGAGAAGTGAGATAAAGAAGAAGGAAGAGAGGGAAAAACAAATGGATATTGAACAAGAGATAATAGACTTGAGAAAAGCCCTGAAGAAAAAATGAAATAAATCCAAGAAAAAATGCAAGAGAGAATGGAACTTGAGTTGCAACAATGTCTTGAGAAGGCAGAACAAGCAAGTGGTTGGTGTTTTCCAATAATAAAGAGGCTTAAATGGCCTATCAAGAAGATTATTTTGAAGAGAATGAAGGAAGAGAAAAATCCATTTGAGAAAGAAGAAGGTCATGAATCACAAATGGGTTCTAGTGCTATGTTGGTGAGTGAAAAGGAGTTTTTTCAAATCATAGAGAAGGAAGAAAAAATGCAAAAGTGGGAGCAAGTGTGATGATAATGAGTCAAAAAGAGTTCCTAAAGCCCATGAAGGAGGACAGGGTAGATTTTAAGATCATGATCAGACCCCAGATTGTCATGACAACAGTTGACATATCTTATTTGACATGGGAGATCCAAATCATTTTGAAGGATGGTATAGACATAGTTATGGATTATTTTTCACATTCTTTATTCCCAATGCAAAGTATCAATCATTTATAGTTGTTTTAAAAGAGTGCATTTGAGTCTAATGTATAAGGTGAGTTTTAGGGTTCAGATTTTTAGTTATTTGAATGCAAGGACAGAGCTTTCTATTTAGTCCACCATGGTACACATTTACCATTTGAGTTTGAGGATGCAAAGATATTTGTATTTACTACTAGGACAGTAAAAAGGGTTGTAGATGGGGAAGATACAGTTGCCTTTGAAGATTTGCAGACCAAGATCCTTCAATCAGATGTTGCCATGTTGACAAGGTCACTAAAAGAGTGTGAGAAGTAGGGAAAAGAAGGCATAATCAGTGATAGTGTTAAAAAAATAGTTTTAGAGGACAATGTTGCCATTTTTATTATCCAAGTGCAAGAGGAAGAGTGTGAGAAATTTGTTGGGAAGACTGATCAATTTTATCTATCATTACACAAGGTATCTCTAGAAGGTGAGTTGCAACATAGTTTATATAACTGTCTTTGCCAAGTGTTCAAGAAACCTACAGTCAAGATGAAGCACGCATGGGTCTGTTTCAAAGAAGGTAATATACAGGGATCTCAAGACATCATTCAAGAGCTTTCAAGCATATCTCTCATGTTTCTACCCTCCATTCAAGTGGAGCTTGAATCTTTCTTCTCCGGGAGTATGGTGTAGGGGCACCCTAGGTCTTCATGCCTCCAAGAGGCCAAAGTTAGTATTTTGTTTTTTTCTATGATGTTTTCATGTAATAAGGTCTGAGAAGACCATTTTATGCTTGTTTAGGTCTAGTTTGAGTGCTTAAGGGTGAATTAGAGCCTAGTTACAAAATATTGTCAAGTTGCACAAATGTTGTCAAATGGGAAGTTGAATGGTTGGAAGTTGAAATTTGGTTAGGAACCATTGGGATTCTATTGGAAAATGTTTAAAATGTATTGTATGGTCGAAGAGGAGTTGGTTGTTGAAGTTTTGAAAAGAAAGCAATAAAGGAACACTATTTTTATGAAAATTTGAATGTGTTCTCTCTTGATCTGGTGAATAGTATGGTCTATACAGACCATTAATGACTCTAAAACCTATTGGATAGTTTTTTAACATGAATTCTATAAATTTTGGTTTTTGTTTCATTGATTTTCATTAAGTTTTGTAGAATTTACAAGCGTTTTTCCAAAAACAGTCCAGAATCCTAGGTAGGGTTCCTAGTGGACTTGTAAAATCCATTTCTTGCTATTCCCATAGTATAAGTTCCTAAAAATTGGTGGAATGGTTTATCATTGTATATATTTTCATTCCTCAAAAATTTAGGTTCCATGGTTTTGTTTGGAATGTGTTTTGGTGATGCCCTAGTTCTGATTTTTCCATGTTCTAAGCCTATTCAGGAAGAGGACAACCCATTTTTGAAAGATTATGTACAAAGGACCCTACCCTAGTTTTGAGATATATTTAGAAAGGGCCAAAAGATTATTCCAAACAGTCCTTACATGTTTAATAGTATGTCTAAAATGAAATTTATTACCAAAAAACCCAAATTGTTGCCCCCATGTTTTAGGCTTTAAAAGCAAGTTGTCAAGAATGAACAAGAATGCCCATTTTCACCATTTGTATTGAAACCATAGTTGTGTTGTGTTAAGTTTTTTTTGAGTGATTCATTCATGCTTTGCATCAAATTGGTATCAGAACCCAAAGATCTGGGCAAAAAAGTTTTGAATTTTGTGTCTTGTCTTTTTGCAGGTTGAAGGAAGAGCCTGGATGCCAAAAGACTAGGCCAAGGGGAAAGAAAGAGGCCTAACATGAGGTATCACAAAGACAAGAAGAATAAAGGTGAAAGTGACTTTCTTACAGAAGAAGAATGAAAGATTTGAGGAGAAAATTCCATGGAGACTTGCTAAGTGAGGAGGTACCAAGCAAGAAGCCAATGATGAGAAAAGAGAGAAGTGGGATAAAGAAGAAGGATGAGAGGGAAAAAAAAATGGATATTAAACAATAGATAATATACTTGAGACAAGTCTTGGAGAAAATGAAATAAATCCAAGAAAAAATGCAAGAGAGAATGGAACTTGAGTTGCAACAATGTCTTGAGAAGGCAAAACAAGCAAGTGGTTGGCGTTTTCTAATAATAAAGAGGCTCAAATGGCCTATCAAGAAGATTATTTTGAAGAGAATGAAGGAAGAGAAAAATCCATTTGAGAAAGAGGAAGGTGATGAATCACAAATGGGTTCTAGTGCTATGTTGGTGAGTGAAAAGGATTTTATTCAAATCATAGAGAAGGAAGACAAAATGCAAAAGTGGGACCAAGTGTGATGATAATGAGTCAGAAAGAGTTCCTAAATCCCATGAAGGAGGAAAGGGTAGATTTTGAGATCATGATCAAACCCCAGATTGTCATGACAACAATTGACATATCTGATTTTCTATGGGAGATCCAAAGTATGTTGAAGGATGGTATAGACATGGTTATGGATGAATTTTCACATTCTTTATTCCCAATGCCAAGTATCAATCATTTACAGTTGTTTGAAAAGAGTGCATTTGAATCTAATGTGCAAGGTGTTGCAACGTTCAGATTTTCATATATTTGAATGCAAGAACATAGCTTTCCATTTAATCCACCATGGTACACATTTACCATTTGAGTTTGAGGATGCAAAGAGCTTTTTGTTTGTTGCTAGGACAGTAAAGAGGGTTGCAGATGGGGAAGATACAGTTGCCTTTATAGATTTGCAAACCAAGATCCTTCAATCAAATGTTGCCATGCTGACAAGGTCACTAAAAGAGTGTGAGAAGCAAGGCAAAGAAGGCATAATCGGTGATGGTGTTAAACAAATAGTTTCATAGGACAATGTTGCCAGTTTTACTATCGAAGTGTAGAAGGAAGAGTGTGAGAAATCTGCTAGGAAGACTGGTCAATTTTATCTATCATTGCACAAGGTATCTCTAGAAGGTGAGTTGCAACATAATTTATATAGTTGCCTTTGCCAAGTGTTCAAGAAACCTACAGTCAAGATGAAGCATGCAAGGGTGAGAAGGTAATATGTAGGGTTCTCAAGACATTAGTCAAGAGATTTCAAGCATAGTTCTCATGTTTCTACCCTCCATTCAAGTGGAGCTTGAATCTTTCTTCGTCGAAAGTATGGTGCAAGGGCACCCTAGGTCTTCATGCCTCCAAGAGGCCAAAGTTAGCATTTTGTTTTTTTTTAATGATTTTTTCATGTAATAAGGTTTGAGAAGACCATTTTATGTTTTTTAGGTCCAATTTGAGTGCTTATGGGTGAATTAGAGCCTAGTTGCAAAATATTGTCAAGTTGCACAAATGTTGTCAAAGCAACTTTGCATTTTGTTGTCAAATTGGAAGTTGAACGATTGGAAGTTGAAATGTGGTTATGAACCATTTTGATTCTATTGGAAAAGGTTTAAAACGTCTTGTATGATCAAAGAGTAGTTATTTGTTGAAGTTTTGAAAAGAAAGCAATAAAGGAACACTATTTTCTAAAAAATTGAACGTGTTCTTTCCTGATCTGATGAATAGTGCAGTCTTTACAAACTAGTAATGACTCTCAAAACCTATTGGATAGTGTTGGCACATAAATTCTATAAATTTTTGTTTTTGTTTCATCAATTTTCATTAATCTTTGTAGAAGTTACAAGCATTTTTCTAAAAATAGTCTAGAATCCTAGGTAGGGTTCCTAGTGGACTTGTAAAATGAATTTCTTGCTATTTACATGGTAGAAATTCCTAAATATTGGTGGAATGGCTTATAATTGTATATATTTTTATTCCTCAAAATTTCAGGTTCCAGGGTTTTGGTTGGCACGTGTTTTTGTGATGCCCTAGGTCTAGTGTTTTCATGTTTTAGGCCTATTTAGGAAGAGGACAGTCCATTTTTTAAGGATTTCGTACAAAGGACCTTGCCCTAGTTTTGATATATGTTTAGTAAGGGAAAAAAGGGTATTCCAAACAATTATTACATTTTTAATAGCAGGTATACAATGAAAGTTATGATCAAAAAACCCAAATTGTTGCCCCCATGTTTTAGGCTTTAAAAGCAAGTTGTCAAGAAGAATGCCCATTTTCACCATTTGTATTAAAACCCTAGTTGTGTTGTGTTAATTTTTTTGTGAGTTATGCCTTCATTCTCTACATAATCCATGCACTTAGTTGAGTTGGTTATCACATTTTGTGAACAAGTTTATCTTAAAGGTCACAAGTCTACCTTAAAGATTTACAAGTTTATTGACACCTTTATCCATGGCATCAAAACATCAAACTTTTAAGTCTAAAGTGCTGTCCAAAAGTTTAGAAATTTCATCCCCCTTATCATTGACCCCTTTCATCATCGACTCACATCATTGGTTCAAAACACCTTAGAGGTTCACCTTTGCAAAAAGATCAAAACATAAGAAAAACATGGAATATAAACTTGATTCATCCATCATGAGTGGTCTAAATCAACCAAACTATCAAAACCTTACAATACCAATTGATTATCAAAGCTCACATTTATACAATTCACACATGGTATCATTATATCCTGCAAATCTCAATGCTACAACAAAAGTGAGTATGCCCAATCTAAATTTTGGAACACCTTTCCCTATGGTAGATTTAAATCAAATTCAAAACCTATAAATCTACCAGTCAAATGATCAATACATGAGTCTTCAACAAAAAAACATTTTCTCATCAAATCAATACATTCCAAATGTGAGTATACCAAATACAAACTTACCAAACATGAACGTATCAAATCCACACTTGGTGAACTATGGGATAGATACGTTTGCAAATCACACCAATGTTGTTCAAAATCCAAACAATATATTGGCAACTCAATGTATTGATCCAAATCAAGGTAACACCATGCAAAATCAAGGTTACCTAAATCAAAGCAATGTGTTTCCCAATCACAACAATTTTCAATGCCAACCTATAATGCAAAATCTAAACATCATCCCAAATCATAACATGGTCCAAAATCAATTTGTGCATGATCCCATACAAATACCACAAGTGTATATTCCAAATATGCTTGATGAACAACCAAATCCATTACACCAAGGGTATCAAAATCAAAATCAAGATCAAATTATGTGAGATCAAATTGTTATACTTAGAAAATTCATTGATGCATATCACCAAGAGACATCTCCACCCCAAAATAGACACACTCCCCCATTGGTTAAACCATGTCATCAAAATAGTGAGTTGTGTCTGCAACCATATCAAGAACAACATCTTCAATATCAAGAAGTTGGATATCAAAATCAACAAACTCAACAAGATCAATCACCACATCTCCAAGATGAATCACAACAAGATCAAACACAACAAGCACAAGCTTCACAAAACAACAACACCACTACCAAACATGAATATACTCCTTTAGGGGAGCCAATCAAATCAGCATTAAACACGTTAGTCCATGCTGAACTTATCAAACTTCCAGAATTATTAAATAGGGGTGAACCTACCATCAAGTCCCCATGGGATGATGATAATTCTTATTGTGAATACCATAGCGCAAAAGGTCATAACACGTCAGATTGTGTCAAACGCAAAGATCTCATCCAAGACCTTCTTGATCAGGAAAAAATCATTGTTGAGGACAATGACCAAGATTCAAACACTAATGATAGCAGTGACAATCTCTCCACCATAATTTTTGAAAAAAATGATCAAGATCTATCCATCAATAAGCACCTTGAAGATGTTTCTACCACATCTGATGATCAAATTAACATCAATCAAGAGTCACTTTTTGATCTTGATCAAAACCCATCAACAATACCAACAAGGATCCCTTTCAAGAAATCTTAACATCATTTGATCTCATGGTTGAATACATCGACAAGGTTTCTACTACAATCATTGAGGATAAAATCAAGATCCCTCTTCCAATGATCATGTTGTTGATGATGTCTCTACATCACCCAATGAGTTAGATGACATACCTCAAGAATTTATTCAAAGAATGATCAAAATATTTCACCAAAGTATAGTAATGGTCCTTTCCAAGACATATTGACATCCTTTGACCTCATGGTTGCAGATATAGAAGGAATCCTCAACTCAACATTTGATCTAAATTCACTTAAAGATCAAGAAAATATTGACCCAATACCCATGCCTAACAAATATATTCAAGAACCCTTTGTAAGCAATCCATCCTTTGAAATTGACCTATGTCAAGAACTTGATCCAAAGCATGTTGAAAGAAATTCCAAAATTAATCAAGATCAAGGATCCATATCTCCAAGATACTACCATGATCTAATGGGTATTTTCCAATCCATACAAGATGTCACAAATAATGATCATATCCATATATCACATACCCCTCCATCTACCCATGAGATGCTTACTCTGAATGGACATATAGATGATCTTTATCCAAAACAAGAGTCTCATACTCTTGATATCATTACCAAGGAACAAGAGTCTCCTACTCTTAATATCTTTACACATGATAAAGGCATAGCATAATTCATAGACATATCAAAAATTGATCATGAAGAAGACCTCTACATGGAGGGTGAATCAAAAACATCCTTTGAAGAGCAAGCAAAAATAGATTATGAGGAAGACTCCTATATGGATTGTAAAGCATCAATACCTTTTGAAGAAGCATCAAAATCAGACACATCCTCCATACAGATTGAAGAAAGAGAGTATGAGGATATCAAGCATTATCAAGAATCAACAAAGCTAAACCATCTTGAATAGAAAGGAAATGGTTCGTCAACATGTCAGTAATAATCCCATAATACTTGAGGCAACTTTATCTAGTGCAAACACCAACATGGGGACATGAAGTGTCCTTATGATGAAGTAGCTACCAACACTCCAACCATTCATATCATGAATCATTGTCCATGCATCATTCCACCAACTAATTGGGACCAACCACAAGAAAGAGGTCTATATCAAAGAAAAGAGTAAATTATTCAAGCAAAAGAATCGACAAAGAAAAATGGATGAGAAAAAATTGAATGGATACCAAAGCAAAATAAAGAAAATCATCCCTATCACACTCTATTAGTTAAAGAAACTATGGGGAAAAATCAAAAAGGGAAGTTCATCCATCAAAAGTGTTCATCAATACAAAAGAAAGCTTCAAGAATGACCTATAAAGTATATGAAGAAGTTGGTCCCAATTAAATCTCCATAGCCACCCATCATTGCTCATTATCCCAAGTTTGGAGAATCAAAGATTCTAAACTGTCGACCAATTCATCTACACCTCATATCCCTCAACACATTCCACCATCCACTTCAACATCCATGATATCCAACTCTTGTATTGACTATGTGTTGGCAGTAACTCTTTATCATAAGGACTCTAAGGGCACTCTATCACGATGTGCACATCTAAGTAAGGTTAACTCTAGTATCGATAAAGAAGATGAAAAGATCCAAGGTTTACATTCAAGTGTTTGTATCTTAAAAAAACAACTCCTCCAAGCAGGATATCATTGGAACATCATGACAACATCTATTTTAACACCAGAAGCATCTACATTAGCACCACCAGGTGGTTCGACATGACAAAAAACTTTCAAAAAAAATAAAAATCAAGAAAATAGTCAAGAGAAAAATTGTCCTCTAGTTAAAACCACTTCAGTGGTGCTTTGGAAAAGTACCATGATGAAAACATGGCAAATAGGCATCATGAGTAGAATCAAGCATCTATGTGCACCATTTCAGGTAGAGGCATATCATCCCATCCATAATAAATCCCACATTTCATCCATAGTAAACCAAGGAACCCTTCATTATCCAATCCATTTTCTCATCTGACTTATCTTGATATTGGCAAAGGTTCGATCGGTATGTACTTCACTCTTGCTTGTGGTAAAATTCTTGACATGGGTCACTATTATTGGTCCTATCCTAACTAGTATTATTTGAGCCATAAGGCATTGTCCAAAGAGGCATACTCTTTCCAAACATGTTATCCTATCACAAGATAATCCTTGGCATCCTACACATACCTATCCATAAATACATTCATTTATCCATGCATCCACCCATGGAATTTCATACATTGCTAGATGTTTGGGGTAGATACTTACATATTACTTCGGGAATAAATCTTGAGCTATATCCTATAACTCATGTTGTGATCTAAACATTTGCTAACACAAAGTCAAATTGGTCAAATCATTTGTAAGAAAAAAAGTCTAAATCGATAGCCCATGGCACATTTTTACGAGAAGATGTTCCTTATCAAGCTTTATCTTTTATCAAACATCAATCCAAACAATCCATATCAGTTGAATCTACCTTGCACTTCAACATCACATCAACTCACTCCAACAAAATTTGTTCCAAACCAAGCTTCAAAATCTTGATCAATCTTATCCAATCAATCCATCATCATCTCAGGATATCCTTCCTAATCCTCTTAATGCTTAACATTATCCTTGCATTGTTGTGCATCCTCAAAAATGTTATCATCATCAATCCATCAATCAGATCAATCAATCCTAGCTTGTTTTTCAAAAAAATCCCAAAACAGATCACTGAAATTGTCACATATCCATACACTCGTCAACATTGTGTGAAAAATCCAAAAACATCAAAATTTTGTACAATTAAAATCCAAAAAAATTGAAAATTGTAAAGGAAAAATCCAAAACATCCAAAACACATCAAAATCCCTAAAAAGGTCAAACATCAAAAATCCAAAAATAGTACCCTATCGAACTACAATGTCTTTGAGCTTGAACGTAGGCAAGGCCATCAATGATGTGCTGCCAAGACACCCTAGGTCAGTCCTTTAGGAGTCCATCATAATAAACTGACATTCCATCAACTTTTCATCTCCCATCGTCAATAAGTCAAGTCAGTTGAACTATGTGGTCTCTACGTGTATAGCGTAGGCAAGGCTAATATTTGATCAGCCCCCGAGGCCCCTATGATAGGTCTTTTAGGTTAGGTTCTTGGTCAAAACTCAAAAAACTCCTAAACATTCAAATATAAGAAACCTTACAAAAACCCCTAAACATCCAAATATCATAAAATCCTTAAACATTTGAAAACTCTTAGAAAACACAAAAACATTAGAGAACATTCAAAAGACCTAAATAGCCTCAAATATCTTAGAGAAAACCCTAAACAACCTCAAATAACCGAAGAACCCAAATAATCCACATAAACTTTTAAAAAGACCAAAAATAACCTCAAAACATTTCAAAATACCAAAAACATTGAAATAATCCAAAACCATCCAAAACCATCCATCTCATTTCACTTTCACCCACAATAAGCCTTCACCCATAATAAATCAACCGTCACCTTCAACCTTTGGCAAAACAAGTAGAAGGTAAGTATAGCATGTCATAAAGTGAGAAATTAAGTGTCAAAATCTAAAGTCTAGGTCATAAGTAAATGTGTCAGTGAAGTTTATATCAACGGCTTATCATAAGCCTCATCTTAATCAAAACCCCTGATCAACATGTCCTAGGATGTATCCTTCTTGCGATAGACATCAGTATCACAAATCACCTTAGCTAAGTTAAACTGGCAAGAGATATAAATAACATTGACTATTTGTCTTTGATCTTTTCTTATGATTTATCTTATTTGACCCATTCTGAGGACCTCTCAATGATGTCTATCAAAATGATTTAGAGAGAAAGGAATTGGGCATCGATCATTATCTTTCGTTTGTTGTGCTTGTGGGTATTCTTGTAAAATAATCTTGGTGCATACTTGCTTAGTTGTGTGTAGAAAAGTTGCTTGGAGTACATTGTTGACTATTGTGTATACTTTGGTCCGATGTATTCTAAACTTCTAACTTACATTCCAATGAGGTTTTTGTATGTCAAGATGTGAACAAGAACTATCCTATTTGTTTGCAAAATCAAAGTCCATTACACTAGATACAACACCATCCTGGTTTTCAATACCTTGATGCATCGTGTCTATGTATTATATCAAACAATAAGGAACGATGGAAAATCCCAATCCCAAGATATGAGAAAATCATCATCGTGCATTTCTCATCACCATCTCTAATAAAGTCTCGATGGATCATAGACTTGGATCTTTTGAAATAATCATCAAAATCAATGGTCAATCATCGTGTTTCTTCTATCTTCTCTCTACACTAACCTGGTATCATGACAGTCAACAAAAACAACATCATCAATGCATCCATCCTGCATCCACAAATCATCATCATACATACATCTCGCATAATCATATTTCACTCCACCATCATTATCATTTACATTGTGATGAATAATATAGATTTGTTATTCTAAGCATCTTAGATTGTTGCACACATATCATAAACATACATCGCATATTGTATCATAAGCATGAATATCTACATTATCCACACATACATTCATATGCATACATCATCACATCATAAATTATATAGAAAAATACATAAAAAGAAATGCATCCATATCATTTTCATAAGCATAACATTTGCATATCATATCATCCATCCCATAACATGTCATGAAAAGATACTAAAAAAGAAGCACATCCATCACATTGCATCCATACATAATCATAAACATTAGCATATCACATCACATCAAATGCATCATATCATTTTTGGCATGTTTTTTTCATCTCAAAGCCTTTATGGACCCTTGGGGCAGCATTTTACCTTTGTCGAGAAATCAACCCAAAATTCAAAATTTCCACCCGATTTCTTGAGGGGGCAGGGAACCAACTTATTCCTTCCACTGGGGCAATAGTGGGGCATCTAAAAAATCATAAATTTTTAATTTGAGGAGCATCAGTCTTTGAACCAATGTAGTAGGTACCTCGCTTCAAAGGGGAAAAATGTCATGAATGATACCATGCACTCGAATCAGGTATACTAACATCATTTCATCCTAAAACCCATCCTCTTTTCGCTTAATTGATTAAATTATCCTAGCTATTTGATTAATTATGTCATTTGCATCTATTAACCTAATTAATATAATCAGGTTAATTCACCCCCTTTCACACTAACATTTCATCTTATTAAATTAAATACATCAAGTTGTTTAATTTAAATCCCTAAGTCTTCTTATTTAATAAAATAACCCTAAGTTATCTAATTAAATTCCATATCATATCTCCCCCTTTCATTAAATTGTTTTATATAATGAATATCATGTAATTCTTCTAACTCCCCTAATCACGTAATTAACATTGTTTAATTATCAATTATTAATTAACCTAATTCCCCCCCACTTGCAAGGGAATATTCCTCCTTTGCACATTCCTCCAAAAAGGGAATATTCCTATGGAATATTCCTTTGCACAATTTAATTAACTAAATATCCTTTTTCCCTTGCCCGTGAGAATATTCCAAAGAATATTCTCTCTCCTCACTCATTTGAAAAAGGGAATATTCTTACAAAGCTTCATGTGCAAGCTAACTTGTGACCTCTTATACAAGTCAAAAGTGTGTTTGTTTGAAAGAATATGAGCCCTTGATTAAAATATCATCTTTCATTCTCATCTGTTGATGTGAATCCATGATCCATGCCTCCAACTTCTTCCATCCTTGACCATTGATTAGCTTTTTCGATCTCAGCCCTCCATTTCTCATTTTCTCTCCTATAAATAGGTCATTATTTGGAGACAAATGGATCCATCTTTCAAAATCAAACTTATGCTATTGAAATCACTCACACTCACATATTTAGCACACATTTAGCATATTTTAGTTTATTTAATTGCATTAATTAGCTTTAGCTTCCATTAATGGCTTCCAGGATCACATAATGCATCCATTTAGTTTGTTTATTAATTAGGGTTTCAATATTTTAGCATATAATCATGTTAGATTAACTTGCATCATGTTTATTTAGGTTAAAATCATGTTTTCATACACATCTCACAATTATTCCATTAGTTTTCTTCAATAAAACTGATTGGAACAAGCTCATTTATCCATGGGAATAGGAAAGGGTCATCGTTCCACATCAACATGACACCACTCCCACAATGTTATAAGTTTCAAAGGATTAGAGTAGGAATTTTTAAGCTTTCATAGTTTAGTATGCTTGGTTTTAATGAATGTTGGGTTTAATTTACATTTCATTGATTTTGTTGAGATTGGCATTAGTGGCTTCATTATGCTTCAATTCTTCATGGATCAAGTGGAATCGGCCCATACTAATCCATCGGTCACAAGAAGATTCCAGAGTATTTTAGAAATTTATGCTTGATTGAATTCCTTGATCTTCCTAATTCCCAAACCACCTAACCTCTTAGGCTTGCACACCTTCCCAAGAGACCGTATACAACCTTTTCCTCAACTTAGTACCAGACCGCAAGCAAAAAAAATTGAATGCTCTCAATATTATCTAAAAATTTCTTGGGTATTTGGAAAAGACTCATAGCATAAACTAGAAGATTCTAGAGAGTAGCTTTAATCAATTGAACCTTACTAGCTTAACTAAGTAGGGAGCCTTTCTAACCAGCTAACTTCGAATTAAATTTATCAATTAGCCCCCTCCAAAAAGAATCAGGATTAGAGTTATAGCATAAAGGTATACCTTGGTACGAAGAAGGAAGTTCCCCAATTTCACACTGAAGGATCCTTACAATTTTACGCTTTCTCAATTTCAGAGTATTCAAAAAGAAAACAATACTTCTGGGCAAGCTGATCTTTTGACTAGATGTAGCTTCATACATCTGCAAAATAGACAAGATAGATTTAGCCTCCTTGATAGAGGCCTCCCCAAGAATGATAATGTCATCAACAAATTGTTGATGAGAGAAAACTTGACTGCTAGAAAATGGGGATAATCCCATCAAAGAACTATTCAGACTTTTGAATAAATCTACCAAGGGACTCTACCATAGTAATGAAAAGGAAAGGAGAGATAGGGTCACCCTATCTCAAACCCCTCAAACTAGTAAATAAGCGAGAAGGGGAATCATTGATTAACATAGAGAAATTTGAAGTAGAAATCAACTGTGAAACAAGCTAAAGCAGTGTATTACCAAAACCAAAGGCCTTATTGAGTAAAAACTACCAATTGACCCTATCATAAGCTTTCATAAGATCCAATTTGATAAAATCCTTTCTTTTTTGTTAATAGTCAAAAAGTGGATGTTTTCATGAACCGTAAGAATAGAATCCAAGATCTGCCTCCTAAGAACAAAACCATTTTGATGTGAAGAAATAATCTGGGGAAGAATAGTTTGTAATCGCATAGCCAACACTTTGGAGAAGATTTTATACACAGAGTAACACAAGTTGATAGGGTGAAACTCACCAAAAAAAGAAGCCCCAAATTTCTTAGGGACAAGGAAAATAAAGGTAGAATTTAGTTCCCGCGGTAGATTTCTACTCCCAAAAAACTCTTTAGTGGCATTTGAGATATCATTACAAATAAAAAAATGTATCATATTAAGGTTATGAGCCTTTGGTTGTTGGCCCTATAGGAAATAAGCCCATCCACTTCACCAAAGGGTCTCCTCTTAACACCAAGTTCAAACAATCTCCATTGTTGACACGGTAGAGAAAGACCCCATGAGGTTTGAACCTTGATTGTTGGTCCTACAGGAAAGAAGCCCCACCACTTTACCAAAGGGTCTCTCTAGTGGAACCTATAAATGTTCTATCTAGACCTATAGGTGTATTTGGTTTCTATCCATAATAACCTCTCTCATTTTTTCATCTCAATACTATTTGACCATGCCAAGAACAAATGCGTTCTTGTGAAAAGTGATGCAAGAGCATCTAGGGTGTAGGGAAAATCTTGAATCACCCAAAAAAAATGTGTTTCTACATTTCCTTTAGTTGTTTTGGGTCCTATGATCACACTTAAGGGGTGTAAGACAATTTGAAGTCTGAAAAGGCCAAACATAGTCACCTACTATTTTTAGTAAGTTAACCTAAATAGGTACATATGGACTTGAAAATTTACCTAAAGGAGAAAAATTGAAAAATGAATCTGATGGTGAAATAATCATCTCACTATCCTATATAGTTTGGGAGATATTAAATTTTTTATCGTAGGAAATTTCTTGCATAAAGTTTTGAAATAAAATTTGGAGCCCTTAGAAGCCTCATAAAATATCAAAAAGATGAAATGATCTTTAGTTATTTCAATGTTGCATATCCATTTGAGAGCTTTCCAACTATATATTACAGTAGTAAATTGCACACTTGAATCAAAAGTTATGGCTCTAAGAATTCATGCTACCAAAAGTTAAATTTCAAATGAAATATCATCTTCAGCGAGAAAATGAACAGCTAGACCTCTAGGTGACAAAAAGAAAGGGGAGTTACACTTTCCATAATATTCTAAGGTGATTACTGATGCCAAATAAAGGGGTGGATGGAGGTTATAGAAGGTGGCTCCATTAGTACAAAGTGTAGCTCTGAATTCTAGAATTTTCTTAGAGAGTTGATTTTCTTTATAGTGAGACAAGCCTATGTGGTTGTACCATTATAATTTTTGAATATGTCATTTCATATTCTAAAACAAATTGAAAGTGTGTTGTTTTCCTTCCTACATTTTATGTGTTAATATATGTTGTTTGTTGTGTGTGTGGGTGTTGGGTAGAGTAGACCTTCATCAAGTGGTATTAGAGTAGGAGTTATTGAGTGTGTAAATATATTGTTGAATGTGAAGTAGTTTGCAATAAGACTTTTAATTGTGGGTTTGTGAGAAAAGTGATCAAGATGCCTCCACAAAGGAAGCATAGTGGTGGAAGGAATATTTTTGTACCAAAGGAGGGTTTTAGAGCCCTATAGAGAATTTCAAGTACTACAAGAGGATCCGCATAGAGTATTTGAGCCAAGAAGAGGAGATGAAGTATAATAATAAGCATAGTTCAAAGAAGAATCGGATGTAGTAGATGCCCAGCAAGTTAGATTATTTAAGGTTATCTCCAAGATTGGAAAAATACCAAAGATTGACATTTCTACAATTTTTGGAAATATTAACCTATAAGATTTGATTGATTAGATAAATTATATGGAGTACTTTGAGTATGAGGAGGTGGAATATATTGAAAGGGTCAAACTTACAAAGACCAAGCTTAAATTTCATGCCAATATTTGGTGGAAGGAAGTACAGCTAGAAATAAATAGAAGAGGGAAAGAAAAATAACAAAGTGGGATTGGATGGTGGAAAAGCTAAAGAGAAAATTCATTCTTGTTGATTATAAATTAAGGTTGTTAAAAAGGATGCAATTTTTGAAATGTGTAGGTAGGTCTATCAAATAGGTCATAGAGGAGTTCTACAGGGTTATGATTAGAACAGTTCATTTTGAGGCCAACAAGGAAAAGGTAGCCCATTATATAAATAGGTTGAAGCTAAGTATTAAAGAGGAGTTATGTTTAGTTATGATGACTACTATTGATTATGCTTATCTTTTTTCCCTAAAGGTAGAAGAGAATATTTGAGATCAAGCAAAGAGGATTGTTGGTGTAAATAAAGTCTTGTACCTAGTTAATTCATTACTAGGGGACTTATTTACACATGTTAAGTTTACTTAGGTCATAGGAAGGAATCTTTCTAGAAGGTGTTAGTTGTCATTAGTTGTTATCTTATCTTTTGACTTGTAACACATGTGAACCTAGGTAAGTGTGATTAGTTTTCTCATGTCATATGATTAACACACTTGTCATAATCCTATGACATCTTGTATCTTACCTTGGCTATATAACCAAGGGGTCTCTCTCATTTTTACATCACATCATATCATTGAATCATATTGATGATAATATAGTTTATTCTTATCACATTCCATTATCTCTGTTTGTACTTTCCATTTGGTCTCAAGATCTTGGTAGCCATAGCCAATTCTAACAAGGATGAGGTCATGGTGGAAGGACTAGTGAAATATCATATGGAGGAAGAAATGAAGACCAAAAGGAGAAGGAAGAAGCTAGAAATAGTCAAAATTAGAAAAGAGATAATTCTTATTGCCCTTGTGAGAAAAATAATGGTGACCAAAGAGGAAGAGTAAGGTTTGGATGAAGTCCTAGAAGAGGATGATTTTATGGAACCTCTTACCAATGTGGATAAGAATTGCATCAATCATATGAGTGTTCACAACATCAAGGAAGGACAAGTAGAAGACCTGAAGGCAATGCACGAGTTGCATATGTAGACAAAGATGTCGAATTTGAGAATTATAAAAACACAAAAAGAGTTCTTGTCACAAGGAGAGTATTGCTAAATGAGGAGAAAGTTTTAGTTCAAAGGAAGAGTTTATTTCACACAAGGTGCAAATATGAAGGTAAAATTTGTAATATTATCATTGATAGTGGTAGCACTGATAATCTTGTTGTAGAGGAGATATTTTAAAAAAATTAATTGGAGAGGAGACATCCACATCCATATCAAATTGCATGGCTATAGAAGGACTATAGAGATTTGGTCAATGAGAAATGTTTAGTGAAGTTCAATATTGGGAATTATCGTGATGAAGTATTGTATGGCATCATGTCTATGGATGTTGGTCATATGTTATTGGGGAGGTCATGGAAATTTTATTGACATGAGCTACACGATGGGCATGCCAACACTTATTCCCTGAAAAAGTATGGAGTTTGCCACAAGTTGAAGCCCCTAAAGGAAGTGGAAGAAAAGGTATGTTTTAGCATAAGAATTTATTTAGTTGATGGTAGAAATTTTTTCGATGGTATGAAGCACGAGTATATGTGTTATGCATTTATTCCTAGAGTTAATAAAGGACAAGGTGAAGGTATACCAGTAGAATTATCAAATCTATTAGAGGATTTCCATGAAATTGTGTCAGATAATGTACCTAAAGGTTTACCACCAATGAGTAATATTAGTCACCATATGGATTTGATAATAGGAGCCAATTTGTTGAATAAGGCAGCCCATAGAATGACTCCTACAAAGAATGAGTTGAACATACAAGTTCAAGAGCTATTCAAGAAAGGACTGATTTGAGAGAGTTTGAGTCCATGTGCGGTGCCTATAGTACTAGAACCAAAGAAATATAGAGAATGGAGAATGTGTACAGACTCTCAATCCATTAACAAGATTACAATCAAATATATATTTTATTGACAAGTATGGATGACCTTATCGATTGTTCAAGTGGAGCCAAGTACTTCACAAATATTGACCTTAAGAGTGGGTATCATCAAATCCATGTCAGAGAAGGGGATGATTGGAAGACAACCTTAAGGACTAAATAGGCCTTGTACAAGTGGTTAGTCATTCCATTTCAGATAATTGTTAAGTAGGAAAAGTGATCCTAGATCCAATTAGGTTAACTAGGATTATCTCCTTTCCACTTGATTCAATTAAACATAAATTTAATAGGGTTTGATTATTAGCTTACTACCACAAGGGAAATCCAACCTCCTAAGATTTAAGTTTATTTTTGAGTTGTGAGGATGATAAATTTCATGTGTGATTTGACAAGCCTATTTGACATACAACCCTAGATTTAAAAATATAGTATAGTGGATAAATGAAAATAAAAAAGTTACAAAATTGACCTGGATCTAAGAAATGATAACTATGAGGAACCTACACGATGAATTCGATCCTTAATTGGCTAGTCTAGGGAATTATGTGCCCTAGAGTAGAGTCCTAATTTTCTAGATCTGAAAGTTTTGAGATGTGGATTAAGGTTTGCACTCTGCTTTCTGAGATTATAACCTCTTAAAACTTCTAGATTTGACCTGCACACATGAAAATGAGGGAAAAGGTTGTGTTGTATAGGGTCTTTCCTTAGTTAAACCTTGTGTTGGTATTTCTACCTCCACGTACAAAAAATTATGATGATCAAGAGGGAATTCCCTAGGCTAGGAAGAGGCCAAAACAACAATAATCAAGACTAAAATTGATAAATGACAAACGACAATGTTACCTTGATGTGAAACCCTTGATGAACTGATGTCATACAAGTTGTCACAAGTGTTGATAATGGATACCTTGATTTCTTGATAGATGTGCAAAAGGTTAGTACCTAAAACATAATAGATTGATATAACTAGCATGTAAATGATAACTCAATACATCTTCATGATTTGGCATGATTGATCATAATTACTCCTTGCACATAATTGATTCCTTCATCTTGATATCTTGCAAGCTTAAACGTGATTGATGATTTTTTTATAATGATGGTGCTAATTTTGGTTACACATTTTAGTGGGAGATTTTGACAATGATGATATGGTGGTTTATGATTGATTCCTAATGTTTTGATGCCAGTTGTATCTTCTAGGCTTGGATATATTAGTTCTACTTCTTCTCTAGAGTTGTTGGGATTGCAGTTGATTATGTGTTGACCATGGGTGATCTTCATTTAGGATATAGTTTTCATGATGCTATATGTAGCTCGGTATCACAGTTCAATGGGAGTTGCTAGCAATGGTGTGATTCATCATTGGTGATGGATGATCTTCTTTAGTGTTTGTGGATTTCTTGGAGGAGCTCTTAGATCTTGTTACTGTAGAAGAGTTCTTTCACATTTACAATTTCATAGTTAGGAGATGGTTATCTTCATGTGGTTGAAGATGTTGATTCTTGGTTTAGAGTGTGTTTGGTATTGTGTCATGGTTCACTCTTGATGCTATCTTAAAGGTTTGACATGATATAGGTTCTCTTGAGACCAGAATATAAGCATTGTTGCATGTGATCTCATAGGAGGAGATAGTTAGATCATGATGTCATGATAGGTTCATGATTCTACGATTAGAGCTTTGACATTCATCTTATTGGTTCTCTTGTTATTGAGTATATTGATCATTTGATTTGGAGCTTAGCATGGATTGATCATCTGGAGGTGATCATGGATACTTCGAGAATTGGGTGAGGCTGTGGTTATCTTGTGACTAGAGACACTTGCTTGAGATGGCTACTCTTTGGAGGTTTTAGAAGGAAGACCTAGGAGCCTTACTTGGATATGGATATGAGTTTATGATGGACCTATAGAGGATATTGTTATTGGAGTGAGTCATGATCCTAGAGGAGCATTCTAATTCCCCACTCTTGGTCTACTTGGAAATTTATTATCTAATTGGTATTGCCCATCCTATTTTTAGATGTGTTATGTTATATGAGATTTATCTTTTATAGATATGGATCTTGAGATATGGTTAGTTGGTTCTAGAGGATTCATTTTGAGGTATTTTTAGCATGGTTATCTCCTTGTGCATATGATTTTATGTTATCATTCATTAATAAGTAGCTTGGGAGATGGTTATAGGGTTGATTTCATGATTTGGGAATGGATACTTTGAGTTTATTTCCTTGGTTAAAGAATCTTACATCCATGTTGTTATTACATGATTCATATGTTGCATTTGATCTTTGAGATTGAGTGGATAGGTGTTGTTGAAGCTTTTCATTTGGGGTTGTAAGGATATCATACTTGACATAGCATAGCACTTTGAGTTGTTGGTAGGACATATTATTATTTATAGGCTCTCTCTTCATTATATGGTTCCTTCCTGGAGGTTCATGTTCTTATGACTTAAGAGGATTGTGATGAGATGATGTGAGAGAGTATGTAGTTTTTGGTGTTGCATGTGTAGGTCATTGTGATTGTCATTGGTATAGTATTGATTGGTATACTGGATATGCTTCGACATTACCCATGCAGTGGGATTTCTTGGATATGTATGTTCTTTATTGACAATTTTTATACAAGGAACTTGATTGTGGTTTATGGGTTGGCATGGGTTTATTGATGTTGTTGATACCTAGGAGGTATGGATAGTTGGATGATTAGCATGTGTTATGGATGTTATTTTCAATCATGTGTGTTTTTATCTTTGACGGCATCTTGGAGCCATTGTTATCACTTGGATTTGATGCTTGTGTTCTTGGATTGGTGCATTTTCATCTTGGCATGTTCCTTTTTTCCATAGGTGGCACATTGGAGGATGAGAGTTCTTTATTGAGATGTTGGTCACTTTGGTTTTATTGCAGGTATCTTGATGGAGCATGAGAGCAAGGTAGATATTCATGTGATTTCATGTATGGCTATGATAATGTATTTCATTGTTTGACCCTTATATAATGTATACAACAAGTGGGATAATGTTTGTATTTTGTGTTGTACACCATTGCATAGAATGTTATATTATATATTTTAGTTAAATAATTATTTAGTTGTGGTGCACCTAGGAGATTTGTTTAGCCACATTAGGTAATTATTTGTGGCCACTTGTAAAGTTGTATTGTAATATTGGTTTATTTTTTAATGTGTGGGAGACATACTATAATAATTTATTATTGGGGAAGTATTTAATAAAGTGAAAACTTAGAACCCAATATTAAATTAAGGGTCAATGTTTTTGTGGCACATGGTTTTATCTTACCACTTGGTTATATTTGTGTGATGTTATTTCTATAAAATAAATCACATGTTTAGTGGTTAAGGTTGGTTGGGTCAGTGGGCTTTCATTATTGATTCTTTTTGAGGAGTGCATATGTGAAGCATGGCATGGGATCTGTGAATTCATGCTTGGACACATGGAGGATGAACTGGAGAGGCTTGATGCTTTAAAAGTATCCATGGTAACTTTTTAAGTGCATGTATTGTTTATTTGTTGAATAATAGATGGAGTATGGATGCTTTTGGAGGTTGTGTTTTTCTCTCTTAAGGGTTTTCCTAGGGTATATCTTGTTGCTTGTCTATTTTGATATATGTATTATGGTTATTTTGTAAGTGTGTATGCATACTTTTCTCTTATGGGGTTATGTAGGAAATGGATTAAAGAATGTGGGTATTGATGCATTATTTCCTAACACCAATTGAGTGGCTAGGTGGTTGATTATGTCCTCCTTCATGTTGGATAGAAGATTGGTGAGTTCCACTCTAGAGACACCATTGGATGTTTTTTGTGGAAGAGAATGTTCTATCAACCCTGGTCATCTTCATAGATGACCTTGAATACTTTCTACATACTTGGAAAATTTCATCAAAAGGTAATTCAGAAATATCCCATGCTCCTATGAGGTTTAAAGCATCCATGCAGTCTTCATTCACTCCTCACAAAAAGACTAGATTAAGTGACTCTAAAGAGAGCCTATTCTAGTGTGATTTCTTAAAACAAAATTGAAACCTTTCCACATAACCCTTAAGTGGTACATCTTCCTTTTGTGACACTTTGAATATGTCATCTCTCTTCCTGTCTATTCCTCTACAATAATCCTGATATTTCTGCAAGATTTTTTCTTTCATTGTCTCCCAATTGGGTATGAAATTTCCTCCTAACCCCATAAACCATCACAAAGCAACATCTTTCAATATGGCTGGAAAGAGTTTTAATTTGTGAGCATCTATGGTGTAATCCTATATTTTGCATAGAACATCAGATTCAAACAAGAATGTGTTTGGTTCTTTGGTAACCAATCCATAGAGATTCGGCAAGGTGGAGGGGGGTATATTCTTGAGAGAAGTGGTGCATTCTTGATTTGTGATTGGGAACTCAAAGGCAGCATGTTCTATTGGATTTTCTATTGCTTCCCATGACATAGTGTTAAGATTCCTTATTGGAGTTCCCCCTAAGTCTGGAGTAGGTACTGGTGTGAGGGGTGGTTCTATATCATTTATTCCCTCAATCAGTTCTTCACTTACACCAATATCTTCAAATTTTCCATGTATTGAGGGGAGAAATTTTCCCAAAGCATCCCTCTGCCTCTGCATATAATAGTATCTTGAGGTTTGAATGGCATCTCCTACACACTAATAGTGAATAGTTCTTGTCTGATTTTGTTACTGGTTCTAATGATTGTAAATGAAAATTTCCTAATTTATGAAAGCAATGAATAGAAATTGAAAACATAATTAGGAATTTTGAACCTAGTACCATCCCCAAAAATGGAACCAAAAATGTAGACATTCCCCTATTATCTAATTAATTGATGTAGATAATCATACATACAACTTAACAGACCTAAGGATCCATAAATCAATCAGTTCATTGTTCAAAAGGGGGCTTTATTAAATTGTCAACCAATAAATCATGAACTTGAGATGATGTTGGCACTATATAAGCAATTAAGAATCCTAGGCTTCCTGAATCGACTGATTGAACAAAAGTAAACTCATCTAATAGATCCTTAACTGAAATCAACTTCTAATTTAAATAACAAGGTAAGAAATGTTGATATGTAGCGACCGATCATGCAAATATTGTCACTCATAACACGTCAAGGTTTTCCCGCTGACACGTCAAGGTTTTCCCACAAACACGTCAAGGTTTCCCCATTTACACGACAAGGTTTTCCCGCTAACACATCAAGGTTTTTCCCTTAGCATGTCAAATGAAAAAAATAACTTTGTAAAACCCTAATTCTAGAAGCTTCCAAAAAGCTTGTTATAAGCGGTTGGGATGTAAGTTGCAATGTGGCATTCACGAGATTATAATTTGTTTTGTACTAGATAATAAAATCATTGGGTGGCTAAGTTTCTATGGATGTAGCCCATATTGGGTGAACCACGTTAAATTTTTGCGTTGATCTCTTTTGTGTTATTCTTCATTGTTATTTTTGGGTTATTTAATCTGCATATAATTGTTAATGTTGATTTCTCTGATCTGCCTGAATCCTAACAACTGGTATCAAAGTCGTGTGTATTTCGATTGATTGGCAGGAAACCTCTAGATTTGAGTGGGAGCAATGGAAGAAGGGAAATTCAAGGTTAAGAAGCTCAATGGCCAGAATTATCAATTATGGAAGATGTAGATGGAAGATTATTTGTATCAAAAGGATCTATGGCATCCATTGCAAATAAAATCAAAGAAAGATGCTATGATGTTCGATGAAGAATGGGAGATTCTGGATATAAAGGCACTGGGAACCATTCGGTTGTGCCTAGTACCATATGTGATGTTCAATATAACAAAAGTAAAGACAATAGAGGATCTGATGTTTGCTTTGGCTAAATTGTATGAAAAATGCTTAGCCTCAAATGAGGTATTTCTCATGAAGCGTTTGTTTAATCTAAAAATTATTGAAGGTGGATCTGTGACAAATCATTTAAATGAGTTTAATACGATTACTACCCAGTTAACTTCTATAAAAGTGAATTTTGATGAAGAGGTGAGGGCTCTCTTGGTTTTATGTTTGTTGCCAAAAAGTTGGAATAGCTTGGTAATGGGTGTAAGTAACTTTGTCTCTAGTTCAAATACATTGAAATTTGATGATGTTGTTGGTGTTATCCTTAGCAAGGAAATGTGATGGAAAAGCACAAGTGAGACTTCAACATCGATTAATCCTTTGACTATGGAGAACAAGAGAAGAAAAAAGAGAGAGGAAAAAGCCTAACAAATTGTGGGAAGTCACAAGGGAAGTCAAAGAAAGGTAGATCTAAATCCAGAGGAAGAATGGATTGTTGGCACTATGGAAAGCCAAGTATATTTGGGTGATGATGAACCCTATCAAATTGTTGGAAAAGGAAAGATAAAAATAAAGTTGCAAAATTGAAATGAATGGTTGCTACATGAGGTAAGGCATGTTCCAAATTTGAGAAGGAATTTAATTTTTGTAGGACAACTAGGTAGTGAAGGCTGCATAGTTACCTTTCTAGATAAAGTCTGGAAGGTCACTAAAGGTGCATTGGTAGTAGCTAAAGGTGAAAAGGTAGGAACATTATATTTGTATACTAGTAATACTTTTTCTACCTTAGATACTACAAAAACAATTGCTACTGAGACAATTACAACACTTGCTAAAGGGACATAAATAGAATTGTGGCACCATAGACTTGGGCACATGAGTGAAAAAGGGATGAAGATCCTTCACTCCAAAAATTTGCTACTAGGTCTGAAGGAGATTAAATTGGAGTTTTGCAAAAATTGTGTTTATGGAAAACAAAAAAGAGTTTGATTTCTCAAAGTTGGGAAAGAGAAGAAGAGTGAGAAATTAGAGCTTGTGCATTCATATGTATGGGGACCAGCTCAGGTATCTTCTCTTGGTGGCTCTTGTTATTATGTTACTTATATTGATGGTGCAACTATGAAAACATGGGTTTATTTCTGAAAATTTAATGCTTTAGATAGAGGTAAGGAATGAGTCTTCTAAAACTTTCTAGGGTTTTTCACCTAGGAGGAAGAGGGTTTCTCTTTACCAATCGGGGGCATTAAATCTTATGATTCATTCAATGCTTGAGTTTGAATATGCAATGAAATATGCTAAGTACTAAAATATAATATGAAAACCTAACTACTTAACTTAAACTAAGAAGGTCTATGATGCTGGAAAACACATAATGTATTATAATAATGCTAAAGGAAGATTAAACTATGCAAAATAACCTATTCAATCGAATGAGTGCACTTGGAGATTGATGTAGGCCAAAGAGGAGATTGTGGAAGCCTCAAAAACTCTAGAAAATATAAGTTTTGAACCAGCTGGGACACTTACGCCAAGTGGGGTGACCTAGGCCCTTTTTAGGAAAATTGTTTTGGAAGCCATTTCTGCCAATTGGGTCTCCAAATCTACAATTTTTTGTGTCGAGAACCTTCAGTGGGACTAGGTCGCCACTATGGGCGATCTAGTCCCTTTTAGCTTTTCTAGAAACTTGAAAGTGGACACGAAGGCCTTAGGTTTGTGTTTTATTTCTTCACGGGAATCTGGACTCAGATCTGTGAAATAACCTACAAAATAGAAGATATTTGGGTTTGTAATATGGGTTTTGCCTTGGTCAAACCCCTAGTTTGTATTTAAACTTGTAATGGAATAGAAAATATACATAAACCCTAGCCCTAAGTGTGTCTAGAATAGGAAAACCTAAAATAAAGAAAAACCCTATTCTATTGTGCTAGAATAAGATGCAAGTAATAGATTTGAAATGATGCAAGACTTCAACCCTAGAAACTCTACACCATTGCAAATGAATGTAACAAGAACTGCAAGTGGGATGCAAACCTCAAATCTGCAAATGTGCTGAAAGTAGAAGATGGAGTCACTTTGAAAATAGTATTTAGGTGTGATTTGGTGGCTAGTTGCACCTCTTCAACCTAGATTTCTCCATGAATCTCCATAGACATCTATTTTCAACCTTTATCAATGTGTGTTCTTGAATGTAGAGTGAGCTTGAAGACCTGCAAAAATCCCTAGTTTGTTGTCCAAAATCTTCAACTTTGTTGTGGGAGAGATGAATCTTCTTGAGGAAGATGTTTTGCACTTGGTTCTTGGAGCTGGATGTGAAAAATGACTAAGAGAGAATGGAAAAATGACCTTAAAATGAGTATTTATAAGCAACAAGACCTAATTGTCAGGAATTTTGACCTAAGAGGCCAACACCCATTGGGAATTTTTGATAAAATATTCATTTTCCCACTTGAAACTTCAAAATCCCTCAAAAAGGACTAGGTCGCCAACTTGGGCGACCTAGTTCCACTAAGGGATTTTAAAGTGGGAATAGTGGTTTTTGATTAATTTTGATATTGCTTGTCGGGGGTTGAATGATCCCTTAGGTATAACAAGCCTCCGAGTCAAAATTAACCTACCTTAGGGGCCTATAAATGTTGTTTTAGGGTGATAATTGATGAAATGGGACCTAAAGTAGGACCAAAACGGGCACAAAATTGTCCTTTTCTTCAAAGGTATACAATTTTTGGCGACACAATTTCCTAAAACAAAAATCAAAAGTATTTGAAACTTTTAAAAAGTGGAAAGTTGTGGTTAAGAATGAGACAAGAAAAAGGTTGAAGTGTCTTAGATATGATAATGGAGGCGAGTGTTGTAGTAGAGAATTTGAAAATTAATGTTCATACAATGGAATCTGTAGGCAGAAAATGGTTCCTAGAACCCCACAAGAAAATGGTGTGTCTGAGAGGATGAATAGGACCATTATGGAGCATACAAGGAGCATGGGATTGAATGTTGGACTACCCTTACACTTTTGGGTAGATGTTGTACATACCACTATTTATTTAATAAACAGGGTACCTTCAAATCCTTTGGATGGTGGCATTCCAGAGGAGGCTTGGACGGGTAAAAGGGTAAACTATTCATTTATGAAAACCTTTGGTTGTGAAGCTTTTGTCCATGTTGATATTGAAAATAGAACAAAGCTTGAGGCTAATTCTAAAAAATGTACCTTCATTGGATATGGAGTAGATGAATTTGGTTATCAGTTATGGGATTATGAAAATCATAAATCATTAGGAGAAGAGATGTTATATTCAATGAGAAGGTCATGTATAAGGATTAGCTGCAGGAAAAGAAGCATGAACAAGCCGAAAAGGAATATGTGGTACTGGGTGAGATTCCAGAAAATAAAATGCCAATGGTACTCGATGCTCAGCAACAGCAAGTTATCCCACAAACTCTTGCAAGTGTTAGACATTCTACAAGAATAACTATACCTCCCGAAAGATTTTCTCCATCATTATATTCTATATTATTAATTGATTCTGGTGAGCCTAAAGGTTATGAAGAAGCAATGTAGGTAGATACCAAAAAGCATTGGAAGCTAGGCATGAAAGAGGAAATGGATTCCTTGTTGTAGAATCAAACTTGGTACTTAGTCCAATTGCCTGTGGGTAAAAAAGCATTTCCAAATAAATGGGTTTACAGGTTGAAGGAAGAAGATGGAGGCAAGAAAAGATATAAGGCCAGACTCGTGGTAAAAAGGTTTTGCACAGAAAAAAGATATAGATTTTGATGAAATATTTTCTCTGGTTGTAAAGATGACTTCTATTAGAACTATTATAAGTCTTTTGGTTGCGGAAGACTTGCATCTTGAACAACTAGATGTGAAAACAATATTTCTCCATGGGGATTTGGAAGAGGAAATATGCATGCATCAACCACAGGGATATGAGGTCAAGGGTAAGGAGGAATTTTTGTGTAGGCTAAAGAAGAGTTTGTAGGGCCTGAAGCAAGCACCTCGAAAATGGTCTTTGAAATTTGATAGTTTTATGGTTGAATAGGGTTACAAAAGATGTGATTCTAATTATTGCGTTTATTTTAAGAAATTGGATAATGGCAACTATATTATCTTGTTGTTTTATGTTGATGGCATGCTTGTTGTTGGGTCTAACATGCAGCATATTAATGAACTTAAGAAAAAATTAGCAAATTCATTTGCTATGAAGGATTTGGGTGCAGCAAAAAAAATCCTTGGTATGAGGATCACATGGGACAAGACAAACAAAAAAATATTTTTGTCTCAAAGTGAGTATGTAGAGAAGGTGTTGAAAAGGTTTAACATGCATAATGCAAAAGTAGTTAGAACACCTTTTCCTATTCATTTTAAGTTGACTAAGGAGATGTGTCCAAAGACACAAGAGGAAGAAGACAAAATGTCTAAGATAATGCATGCATCAATAGTTGGTAGCTTGATGTATGCAATGGTATGCACAAGGCCAAATATTGCATATGCAATGGGAGTTGTGAGTAGGTATATGAGCAATCTAGGAATGGAACATTGGAATGCGATAAAATGGATTCTTTGATATTTGAGAGGTAGTACTTCAAAGAAACTATATTTTGGAGGAACAAATTATGCTCTAAAAGGATATGTTGACTCAGATATGGTAGGTGATATTGATAGTAGGAGGAGTACTGCAGGGTATTTTTTTATTGTAGGATGTACTACAGTTAGTTGGATTTCAAGACTACAAAAGGTTGTTGTGTTTTCAACCACTGAAGTTGAGTATGTTGTTGCTATGGAAGCTAGCAAGAAGATGCGTTGGTTACAACATTTTTTGGAGGAATTGGTACAATGACAAGAAGATAACCCTTTGTACACTGATAGCCAGAGTACCATTCATCTTGCTAAGAATTCATCTTTGCATTTAAAAACTAATCACATACAGCTCAGATACTACTTCATCTAGTCAATTTTGGAGGATGGACAGTTGAAGCTGGAGAAAATTCACACAAGTGGGAATCTTGTCGATATGTTCACAAAGACAATTACACAAGAGAAACTGGTTTCCTCATTAGTTTTTGTTATCCATCACAACTGATAATGGTGGATATAAGAAACCATCCAGACCTGTAATCTAGTGGGAGTTGCAAGTGCAACAGTGTCGTCCAAGATCAATCTCCAAGTGGGAGATTGTTTGGTGTGGAGCCCAATTAGTCTCCAAGTGGGAGATTATTGATATGTGACGACTAATCATGTAAATATTGTACACTCATAACATTTCAAGGTTTTCCCGCTGACATGTCAAGGTTTTCTTGTTAACACGTCAAATGAAAAAATGACTTTGTAAACTCTAATTCTAGAAGCTTCCAAAAAGCTTTTTATAAGCAGCTGGGATGTAAGTTTCGATGTGGCATTCGCAAGATTGTAATTTTTTTGCATTGGATAATAAAATCATTGGGTGGCTTATTTTCTGTGGATGTAGCCCATATTGGATGAACCACATTAAATTTTTGTGTTGATCTCTTTTGTGTTATTCTTCATTGTTATTTTTGGGTTATTTAATCTACATATAATTGTTAATGTTGATTGCTCTGATCTGCCTAAATCCTAACAAGAAAATGCTAATTATTGTAACTGCTCTTGATAATTATCATTCATGAACTGTATCTAGTGACTCTTTGTGTTGCATCGTAACCTAATTTAACTATTACTTTAATAGCATTTGAACATAATTGTAAATGAGAGACTTCACTTCAGAAATGAAAACATAACAATTAATGTAATGTAAACTGGAAACTATACTTCAGAGAATATAATTTGAAGAATATAACTAACCATCAAAGCTAATGCGGATGATGTGGTACCTCAAGTGGCCCTTGCTTGAGTTGTCACATTCCACGGTATCTCATTTTAATGACTAACTCAAGAAATCATGCAACAATAATATTCTTCTTTTATAATCCAATATATACAAAACTCTAAACAAAATATATTCAATCTAGTTTCATTTAAAAATCTAGCTACAGTCTCTCACAAGATTATTCCCATATATAGGGTCTGTGAGAGTCTTTTTATTCAAAAACAATAAACAGACTTTTAGCAACTGTCAACTCTTCCAAGAAAACAATAAGAGGACCAAGTCTTTATCTTAACAAAAATATAAAAGCAAGTAGAAGTAGAAGCATTAGAATCTAATAATGATTCTACAACAATCAAGAAGACTGTTATAACAAAAACATGTTTAACATGGCAGTCTTCATTATAACTACTATCCTTATTAGAATAGAATTATTCCTCCACAATTTATTGAAAAGGTGGAGTGATACATAGATATCCATGTTCACATCCTAAAATGATCAACTACATCTTATTCTCGAAATATGCATGTATTGTAGCTAGTTGATTCCTATGGTTGTGTTGAATTGTCATTCTTTTGTTGTAGGTTGACAAGTTCCTCACTGCAAGGGTTATTTTTATTCATTAATGAATTTTTCATTATTAGCAACTATAATTAATCATAAAATTATAATAAATCTCATAGACATTCAAAGTGCACACACCCATTCATTAATATAATATATCATCCTTAAATTCTTTGAAATACTTTAAAGTATATGAAAAAGGTTTGAAAACATCTTTTGAAGTTTAGCAAAAATGAGATAAACTAATGAAACTATAGCAAGTAAATTGGTCATTCCTAGGGCTCATCAGATATGCAATAACATTTTTAAGGAGATGGTTGAGACAAGGAAATTTAAAATGAATAAAATTGTCACTCAAGTAAACATTGTTATTTTTTAACAATAAGGATACAATGGGTTTATTCATTTTCTATGTGTGAGGTTAACTTTGAGTATACCACAAACCATTCTATAATAAATGTTAAGTGGGAGAATATTGTAAATTTGGTGTTTCATTTGCTTACAAAGAGTACTTGGTGTGGTTCCTAATAAGAGAATTTGGTGAATATTTCTAGTTCATGTTAAGTGTTTCATCACATATTAGTAAACAACTAAATTTAGTTGCAATGAATTATGGTGAGTTGTGAGTTTCGTATATTTTGGTTAAGAATGGAGGCTTTCTAAAGTCCTTTTTTTTGTAGTTACAACCACAAGTCACTTCGAGGAGATCTTATAACCACATTCTTATTTGAGTCATTATAGTGCAAGTGTACATGGAATTGTTAGAGTGCATGAGATGACAACTAGAAGCATGCAAATTTTCTACAAGATGCTCAAATTTATCACAAGTAATTAGAAGTGGTAATGTGTTTTTCTCTACTATCACAAGCCATAGTTGGTATTTGATTATAGTGCAAGAAAATATTTATGTGATTCAAGTATAAATAGATAGAAACCTTTGACCAAGTGTGAGTGGAAATAACTTCTATACAATGATTATGCATGTGCAAAATTCATGTTTGATATAATTTGTACTATGGTCATGTTTTTGTTGTCTAGTAGTTGGTATTCTATGTGACAGTTAGATAGTTGAGATAGTTTTCCATGAAAACATCATGGTAGTTATATCCACTTACATGTATGGACGGAATTAGATTCAAATATCATATTATGACGGCCTAAAGGTGTGGTTAACCCAATTGAAGGCTACATTTTGTAGTTTACAACTTGAAATATTTTACAAGAGACCTATCATATTGGATGTATTTTCCTTTAAATATATTGTTATCATTTTTTCTAGTGTATTTTTCTATAAGGGGTTCCCACATAAATGTATCTCGTGTATTTGTTGTTTTTATACTATTTTGTGTTCTTCCTTAAATGTCACTTAATTGAATTGTATAAAAAACATAACTAAATTTGATTGCATAATCTTATGATTTTCCAATATCATAATCTATCAGCTGACTATAATAGAGATTAAATTCTCAATAAATTGATCACACACTAAAAATGATGTCAATATAGGGACCACCTTAGTCTTTATATCATAATATTTTTTCTATGTTAGTAAAGGTTGCCAAAAGTATATCCCACGTAAATGACTTCTCTAAGTAAAGGTCATCAAAACTATATCCCACATCAACTATTTCTTTGTCCACCAACACTAATTTATTTCTTGTTCTCTCCCTTATATTTATTTTCTAGATGTAAACATGACCAAGTCCATATAGTCCTATAATGTATCAAACACACACTTTTAGGCCCAGTGATTCCTACTAGCCCATCACTATTATAGATTCTTCATGTTCTCTCTTGTACGCCCCAAATCAATTGATTAATTAGATCTCACAAACTTATTAGTTCCCCTCCATGTGAACTTCCTTCACATCATTAAATATATTCATAACCACCATCATGGATCAAAATTAGGTCACCATTCTCTAACCATTCACACATGCACCCTCTTTATTATCGATTAACCATTTTTCTATATCATTTAATGAATGGTTTAATCCTTAGGTGTGTATCTCTTCTTTGTAGTGTAATTATTCTATCATTCATTACTACCATTATTGTGGATCTGATTTTCCTTTTAAGTATAAATATGAGCTTAACCCTCATGTAAATATATTTTAGCTCTTTCATGATTTAAAATATTTTTATTGTCATTCCTCAAATTTGTATCCTCCTTTGTCTTTATATTTAATGTGATAACCACCTACTTTGGTTCTCAAGAAGAAGCACCCTACTAATATGTATTTGAAATACTTGTCCCATTGATGCCAATCAGGAATCTTGTGTATCAACAACTCATTGAAAGAAAATTGAATTAGCTTTAGATATAACCATTATGTTTAAAATTAATGAATGGTTAAATATTACAAGGAGGTTTAACTAATCACTAATATTCTAGGGTATTGTCTTGTAATAATAATGAAATACATATCTAGGAACTATCAAATTAATAAACAACTAAATATTTTCTATTAGATGTTTTTCTTCTAAGTGTTCATGTTCTCGTTGTAGGAATATGGGATCAGGTACATGGTGGCAAATTTCCCTCCCTAATCCTCTGACTATGACTATTTATATTATTTATAAGCCTCTAGTTGATGATTCTCCTTGTCCTACCCCACTATTAGTGGATCATGGCCTGATTATGGAGGCTCCTTTTAAGGTGGCTTCCCCTATGGTTGATGTGGCTTTGGAAAAAAAGTGTTCCTTGTTAAGACATTATAAATCAGTTCAACCTTCTCGTGAATATAATTACATTGCCCAGTCAATGGGTTGTGGGGGGAATATTGATCTTGGTTAGTCTAAGGATTTTATGTAGTGTATGATATCTTCAGTTAGACATTATTCCTAATTACATAAGGAGACTCCAAATGTGGCAAGTTGAGGACTCCTTCCTCTCTCCACATTTTAGGAGTTATAAATGGTGTGTCTTGGATAATTGTTCAAAGAAGGAAGAGATATCTTCCTAAATATATTTCAAAATTCCATCCCCAAGTTAAGTTTGTGTGGATATCAAGGAAGGGTTCGGACATAGTGTAGGGTGGGGGGGTTATTTTCCAATGGCAACTTGGTTGTAGCTATATCATAGAACATTTTTTTGGTATATTGTATTTCCCTTGTAAAAGTTTCTAAGCCCTTTCAAAACTTGTTCTTTTTAGTGGTTTGTGCTTCTATTGTTACTCAATTATTTTATCCAATATTTTGATGTATATGTGGTTTAAGATCCCATTAAAACCTATTTAACCTTTAATAAATAAAAAAATTGAATTAACAAGCCATCTACAAGTATATCTAAGCAAAGATGATGAAAAAGACACAAAGAAATAAGAAAATAGAATTAGTGTTGAATAATATTTAATATCACACCAAATTTACATAGAGACCCTTCATTTATATAATTCAAGGTGATGCTTGAAGGATTGAAGCTAACTAAAAGTAGACTCCATGATAGTTAGATCTAACTAAAGCTAGAAATTTTAGCTTCTATTTCTATAAATAATTTAATTGTAGAATTAGATGAGGAAGTTGTTCTTCTCTAGAAATTATTGTCTATTTCATGAGAATCATAGGCACTCAAGTTTTCATATTGGTTTGGTTTCTCAAAATTAGAAAAATTGCATATGCATATTCTATGTTAGGTCTAGTGAGTGTTGTTGTAGACTTGTTCCTACACCTAAGTGTTCAAAAATATGTAGTTTCATAAGAGAACAAATTGTGTTATATTCTCTTAGAGCCACCCTAACTCCTCATTGAGTGTCCCAATCTTGTTATATTTGGTTATGAAATCACCCAAGATCAAAATGATTGAAGGAAAGCAAGAAAATAGATCTAGAGATGAATAAACTTAGCACTCCCTTAGCATTGAACTAGCATTCCATATGACTAGCCAAGGGGAGGGGTGAGTGTTATATAGAAAAATAATGGCAGATAACTCCAAGAGGAGTAATAACTCCCAAGTGCCCATAATTGGTGGGAGTTTTACCTACTTGGTAAATGTCAGATTACATGGTTATGCCTATTGAAGTAAAGACAAGAAATGGATATGAGAGGTCGCACAAGAATCCAAAAGAGGGTGTGAGACTCAACTACCCAAAGATGGGTGTGAGTGACACATGTGATTGATGGATTATGCCACATGTCCTCATCCTAACCATTCTAACATAGCTTAAGAAATCTTAATAATGTGTGTAGGAAAAATAAATATTCCCTAACATAAGGAAAATAAAAAACCTACACTAATAAATCTAAAGCAGCAACCCTACCATTTTTTTAATTATAGTTTCAAATATCTCTAATGGTGAAATTCCCCTCAAAAATTTCTAGTATGATCAATAAAAAATGGTCATAACATCCATAGTAATAATATTATGAATTAATGATGAAAAATAATCAAGCCTATGTAGTATACAAGTGACAAAAATATTCCAAATAATATGATAACTAGGATAAAATATGTATTTGTAAAATCTTTCAGATGATTTCTATTAGGATTAGCTATGGGGGTATTTATCCAAAGATCAAGATGCTTAAAATCTAATCACATGAATAAAATAATATCAACATGCTAGAATAACAATAATCTACATAAAGATGCAATAGAATGTAAGAGTACATAAAGGACCCTTGTATATACAACAAAAATGAGACATCGAACAACATAAGATTATGACACATATGACTTGAGAAATAAAAATTAAATGTCTTAAGTAAACTTAACTAATTAGGTGTGAATAGGTCCTAAAAAGGAGCATACTAGGTACCTAACCTCATTCATACCAACACCTTGCATTAAATTCAACTTAGGAAGGAAAAAATCAAAGCAAAAGACTCAAATATAAGCTTGGAAACAAGGCCTAATGAGCCATCCATCTACAAAAATAATAATGAAGGGCTCAAGATGATCCCGAAGGACAACAACTTTCATCCCAAGTACAGAAGGGTCATGCACAAATAGAAAAAAGGAGAAAATCTGTAGGAAGAAACAGATCCCCACAAGAGAGAAAACATGGGGACTAAGAAGCCTCCCCAAAATTTGGCCCCAAAAGAGTAGGAACATAAATATTAACATGAAGAAATCCACTAAAGCATGAAGAAGCTACAAAAAATTTCCAATAAATAACTACTATAATGTTCAAACTGAAGAATCCCCAATGAAATCAAGATGAAGATCGAGATCAAAGATGTGTAGATTTGTACGAGTGATCGAAATGATACTACTTGAATAATGTACATGTATAAAATAAAGCAAAATTTCATAATCAAAGACATAAATAGTTGTTGCAAGGTGTGTTCGCTTGGTCTTCTTGTGTTGTGCAGCGCAACGCTCGGGTTCGTGACATGGATTAACCACCTCCCATGGATTCATTAAATTTGGTGGTTGTATCAGTCATTAATAGGTTGATCTTTTCATGCAATGGAAATTGTCTCTTCAACAATTGTATTAGAGCCTAGGTCATAGGTTTGAATCCCTCGCTTACACTAGGGGGGTTGTTGTAAGGTGTGTGCCCTTGGTCTCCTTGTGTTGTGCAACATAGCGCTCTGGTTCGTGACATGGCTTAACTGCCTCCTATGGATTCATTAACTCTAGCAATTGTATCAGGCATTAATAGGTTGATCTTTTGGTGCAATGGCAACTGTCTGTGCAACAATAGCACACCTAAAGGTACCAATAGTCTCAAGTCTATTGATCAAGTGAAGAAGATGAAAGATGGCCTTTGTAAACAAGTATGGAAGATTATCTATATGGTATGTGTTCAATCTCACTAAAATGTATGGATAACCAATCATTGTATTTTCCTATTATATAGTATAAAAACTATATATATAGCTTACTCCAAAATTAAACCAAATAAGCATTAACACAAATAGTACTATATCCTTCATAGTGCTAACAAGACAGAGACAAGGTAGATCCATTGAAATTATGTTATAATGTAATAAAATAAGGTGAAGAAGCAACATCAAAAGATGCACAAGGAAATACCTACAACTAGAATAAGGCATGTAGATAGATGAGATTCTAAATTCAAGAAAAAGGCACAACAAACTTTCCATAACACTATTATAAAGGTTGTGCAAGAAAAAAACGCACATGTATGAAGGTAGACAAAGTTGTGATTACAAACACAAGGTACAAACAACAAACCCTCTATGGTACTTTATAAGTAGTGCAAGTACAACAAAGGAACAATATGATGTCTAAGCTCCCTAACATATAAGTACAATGTGGCACTTTATTTTAGTGTATTTACAAACGAGAATAAATTTATTAGTTGCTTACATGTCCAAAAAATTATCAAATACTAAAAATACAATTATATTACAAGATGAGAGGAAATGGAAAGAATCATTGTGAAATATGCAAAAAATACTTTCAAAGTAAATTGGACCTAAAAAAAGAGTCCAAAAACAAAATACATTGCCCTTCAAAGTTTTCAATAATTGCACAAGAAGATAACGAAAAATAAAAATCTAAGAAAACCAAAAACTCCACACTAAAAATCACCTACACCATGTAATATACAAAAACAAAATGAGGCCTCCAAAGTTAGATAGCAAAAGTGAAAACTCTGTTGGTAAAGAGGTGGGTTTTGATAAGGGGTGATTGATGAAATGGTGACATCAATAGACATAAAACATTGTGCATGACAAAAAAATGATGTTAGTTGACAAAATTTGACATCAACAAATGATTGTCCAAATGATAATGTCAACAAGTACAAAAGTTGATATAAGTAGCCAAAATATTGACATCAATTGTTGAAATGATTACACCAATAGGTATCTCTTTGATATCAAAACGGTCATTTGCATGCCTCAAAACCACTTCTATACAATGAATAATTGATCGCATTTGGATGAAAATAATGAATCCACTTACCGAGATGGAGGGAGGTTTCAATGCATTAGAATAGTGGAGGGCATGTTTAATCAACCACTAGGCTATATGGAGTCTTCCACTAGCTATAAATAATATCATCGATATAGTATAGAGGGGGGCCATGCCAAATGGAACTCCTTGCAAGAGTTTTGTTGCCTATTGCATAGTCAAGTACTTGCAATTAATAATGCAAGTCAACATAGTACCACCTACAATACCCTACATACAAAAGGTATATAAAGATAATAAATGAAACCTTAAAATATGCAAAAGTACCTCTAACAAGATTCACTTATGAGTGCAAAATATTTTCCTATTGAAACAATATGATTCACAAAATATACCACTACATAGAGAATATTTTTTACAATCTATATGACCAATAAGGGGAAAATATTATTGAAGACCCAAGGCAAAGTGTTATAAGTTTGATAAAATGATCAATTTAAAGACTTTTGGGCCTTTTGGATGTGATGGTAGGGTCAAATTTGACCTGCAATGTTTTCAAGAATCGAATAGCCTCTACATCCAACATGCACCTCCCAACTTTAAACTTTTTATAGATTTGACTTGTAATGTCCAAATTGAATGAAACAAAAGGAAAAATTAAGTTTCTCAAATGCTTTAGATGCAAGGATGAGTTTTTTTTTACTTCACAAAATCACCAAAAAAACACAAAATAATGGGTTGAATAAGAATCTCCTAAGAATTTATTATTTTTCTTTGTTTTTAATTTTTCAAAGCATCCAAAAATACAAAAGAGCTTACTTAGTTTTAGGAAGAAAAAAAATATAATCCTAAATCATAAAAATGAACTAACTATAAGCTATCTCCCTACTCTAATACCATTTTATGATTAGCTATGGAGATAACTATCTCATGATCAAGACATGTAAAATCTAATCACAAATATCAAATAAGATTAACATGATAAAATACAATAATATATACAAAGGGTGCAACAGAATGTAAATGTACATAAAATTCTTGTACATATAGGCAAGGTTGAGACATAGGACAACAAGATCAAGATCCATAAGAGAAATTTGTTGGTGTGAATAAGGTCGTGTACCTAGCTAATTCCTAGTAGGAGGACTTCACATGTTAAGTTTACTTAGGTTCTAGATGTCCTTCTAGAAGTCTTAGTTGTCTAGATAAGATCTTATCATATCTTATCTTATTGACTTTTTGTCAAGTTAGTTGTCTCATAGCATAGGATTAAGACACGTCACAATCTTGTCTAATCCTATCCCTCACCTTTTCTTTATAAACAAGGCATCTCATTTACATTTTATATTCAATCTTGCATCCATAATCAAGCAAGCTATTAGTGCTATTTTCTCTCTTGTGGAAGATATTTTGGTCTAGCAATTGTTCTTGGGGTGTTGGGAGTTCACCATTAACTCCTACAAAATCACAAAAATCAAATAAGATTAACATGATAGAATAACAACATATATACAAAGGATGCAAAAGAATATATATGTGTGTAAAAGACACTTATACATATATGCAAAGGACAACATATGAACCATGGCATAAGACACAAAATAAATGCTCTATGTAAACTCAATTATCTAGGTGTGAATAGGTCGTAAAGTGAACCAGTTAGATACTAAACCCTATTCACGCCAACAATACTAACACAAGACCTTTTAATTAAGGCAATAATGACTCCAAAGTTCATTTGTATGTTAGGCTAAAGGCAAGCATATAAGAATGCATAATTGGAACCTCATCACCATGAGAGCTCACAAAAATCTCAATGAAAAAACTTGAGATAGAAGACCATGAAATGTTGAAAAAGGTTTACCATAGAGGGGTTTGATTTGGAAGGTTTTTACAATTGAACTAGTACTCATTTTGGTGATACTGAAATTGAAAAACATTTTGTTTTTTTTACATGTTGCTTAAGGCATTATTTGCATGTTGATAGAGAAATGGGGTTTAGGATTCAATGTGATCATGCAACTATTTTTAAATTGTGATAATTTTAGTACAATTTTAAATGCACTAAAAGTGTTTCATTTTATGGAGCTCATAATTAGTGTTAAAGCTTTGCCTTCATGCACCATGTTTATCATTATTGGCAATTGTAAAGGACTTAAATTAGTTGCATTCATCTCTCAATTACAAATGGGGAAGTAATGGATAATCAAACTAGCAAAGCCCTTCACTCATTAGAAAATCAAATATCACTTACATTCACATAGTATTAAATACAAGATAAAAATATTGAGTTCATTCAAGAATGTATTACGATATGAATTTTATAAATCCTTTCAAATGTAACTTCTTGAACTAATGTTGAGTTGCTACTCATAAACCAACTAGGACTCTAACCTAGGACCTTCCATTTGTTGTTGGAGTATTCTACCAGTGAACTACTAAGCTCTTTGTGGCTAGTCTGACATTGTCTCAAGTGTGGCTTATTACCAAACCCCTTCCCTCCCCACCCCCCCTATCCTACATAACAAAGGTGCTTAGGGATCCTAGCCTACCCTAGGTTTGATATCATGTTGAGTTGTTGCTCATGGACCAACTAGGACTCGAACCTAGGACCTTCCATTTGCTATTGGAGTGCTCTACCACTAAGCTACTGGCCACTTTAAGGTTGATCCAACGTTGATTTGGGTGTGGCTTATTTCCAACACCCTCCAAGGATATAATAGATGAAGATAAAGATTTGTTAATGAATTGGTTCATAGATATCATCCTGCATGAACAAAACTTCATTTTCATCTATTATATCCTTTCTTATATAATATTAGGGCGTAACCATTCAACCACTAGCCTCTATCATTGTTTCTCCTATTCCATGCTCTTTTCTTGCACCTTAAAGCAATCTTGAGAATCAAAATATTGTTATAGTCTATTATCTTATATTATATTAGGTGTAACCATCCAACCGTCTACCTTTGCCACCATTGTCTATTCCACCTTATTTCACCAATTGTGTAACTTCTAAATATATATTACCATCTTACGAAAATAGAGTTGTTAAATAACAAAAAAACTCAAGTCACTAAAGTGACTTTATTAATGTAAACCTTAATATCCCAACACCTCACCTATAGGTTTACATTTCACACAACAAAATATGTTGATTGAAACAAACCAATACATACTCTTTAGACAAAAAATCATTGAAAAAGAATTTTTAAATCAAGTGTTACTCCATCAAGTTGTCTTGTAACACTTGGAAGGGTGTAGCTCCTGAGCTAATTCTTAAGTTCATGGATTACCACCTCCTCGAACTCTCAAATCACAAAACATCTAAATCATTGAACAACAATCCATGTCAAGCCATCCACAATTCTCCAAGTTGTCTCATATTAGAGGGGTATAATTCCTCGAATCCACAAACTCTCAAACTATCTAGGGAACAATCCATATTGAATTCACCAGATCCCTTCTGATCTTCAAAAAGCAAACTTCACAATATACGCAATCTTCAATTCTATCAACATCAAAAAAGGAAAACAAAAAAGATGTTTATCATACAAAGAACTATCTCTAAACAAGGAGTTGACTAGAGCTGATGAAAATCTTCCAACATTTGGTGCCTTCAATCTTCAATCATGAGGGCTCAGTATAAGTATTCATCCCTAGTATCTTCAAACAATAATGCTTAACAAACACAACATCTAGTGGATCCTCATCAACATAATTCTCAACACAAGCTAAACTAATATAATTTTCTGTCTTTAAGTTTCCTTTAAAAATATGATTGGCTCGAGTCCTACAAGTCCAAGTTGTGTGACCTCTTTTTTTACAGTAACAACATTCAATTTCCTCTCTTTTATTATTGCTTCATAAATATGTTGAAAATCAACTTTTGTATTATTTATATTTGTTCTCTTTTCTTCTACTAAAAAGCTTGAACTCATACCTTCTAAGGTTTGAAAAGTTATTTGATTAAATGTAAAAATAACACTACTATTTTTTGAAGGCCAATTATTTGACAAAATAATCTTACCAGCTCTATTATCTACTAGAACCTTGACTTCTATTAATTGTCTAATGAGAGACCTCAAATTGCTTATATGGCTGGACTTAGTTATTCTTCCATTTTGAATCTAAACATTTTAAGGTTTAAAAAAAACTTTGCAATAAATATTTTCGCTCTAAATATTTTATTCAATTTATCCCAAAATTCTATTTGATGACTTGTCCAAATCTACATGATGTAATTTAATCTTGAAAAGAGCAAGACCAAAATAGTTTTGGCTTTATCATCTCTTTTATGCCAATCCAATAACTTATTTGCATTTGTAGGTGGTGTTCCAATTCTATTCATTATTCCCCATAAGTTTTTACTTTCCATTGGAGAGGAATTGCTTCTACCCAAAGATTGGGGGCCTATACGTTTCATTATGCCAAACCATAGCAAATAGTAAATCAAAAGACCACAACAAATTCTAAATGTGGTGCAGAGTGTCAATTTCTTCAAGAACAATGCCCTTGTTGCGAGAAGATTCCGCAACGGGTTTCAAAAGGTTTCGATAAAGACAAGCACGGCTGTTGGAATTTATTCTATAGAGCTTTTGCAATGATATTAATGGAACTAGTTTCCAGATTTTGAATTTACAGCTATTGTCAAGCTTTACTGATGAGCTCGCCCAGTGATACTTCTTTTCTAATAGTAAAAATAAAAGCACCAACTTTCGTAAGAATTTTCACCACAATATAGTGAGTCCCGTGAGTCAAATACATTGAATCTTTAAAATGATAACACTCAACATTGTACTTCGTTCATTGCAGACATTGAAAGTTCATTTACTATCTTATAATTCACAGCTTTGAATATCCATTTTGATAAACAAATAGCACCCCCACTCAAGCCGTAAACCCAATAGATATGTGCTTTATCCTTTAAGCATCATTAACTTTCAAGACTACTTGCATTACAAGATAATAATGTCATTGTATGTCGGCATTTCCAATAGCCAACAAGAAATGAGTGAATGAACTGTCACACAAATTTAAGTCGAGAAATCCACCATAAATGCCATTGCAACATTTAACGTGTTGACTAAAGAATTCAATGCCAATTAATAGAGCAAAAAGCTATAGGTAATTTACAAATCATTAATACAACAGAATAGAATTTGTCATACCTACAAATACAAAATTGGCAAAGATAAAACTCTTCAGTTGTTGATTTGAGGAAGGTCAATGATAAATAATAGGTTCAAATTATTGAAAATAAGGGAAATCAACTCTTACCAAACTAAAGAAACATGCAACAGTGCAAGAAGTAGGGCAAAATCTAAACATTACTTTAGCCCAACAATAGTACATCAATCTTAATTAAAAAAAACTTTGATTCCATTCCATCTCATTATTTACCTACAAGTTATATAGTTAAAATAAAGTAATGGTGAACTTGAATGATGAAGAATTATTAGTTATAATGTGTCAGTAGAATCACTTCCCGTATTATGAATAAATGACTCAGATTAATCTAACACAAGATGGAAAATGCATAGCCAATGCAACATTGTAAAATATTTTGAGACTAAAATTACAACTGGAATGACAGCTTGTTACTCCCTACAAAAATGTGAATAATGAATTTCATATCCTTGGACTTTCTGATTATGATACACCTGAGCTTTGATATAGTTCAGGACTACAACTCAAATGAGAACTAAACCAGAGGATTAGAATCCGTATAAATGAGGCTGAACTAATGGGGATTGGAATCCATATCAGAGAAGGTGAACTAAACTAGTGAGGATTGAACCCATATGAGAGGCAGATTTTCTGATTTAACATTTCACTTACAGTGGCAAACTGCAACAGCATGCCCCTTTGGCACTTCTATACTAGTTAGTTCTTATACAAGGCAGGCTAATGGTCTCCATGAGCCTGCCAATGCCTGATTGGTCCATGCTCTTTTACATCTAAGCTGCTGGGCCGTCATCAATTCCTGCAACTGGAGCTAGCTCATTCAGGTCAATGAAACGCCGTTTCTTTACATCAGCAGGTTGTTCCCTCAAAACCTCTTTTGTTGAACAGGTCATTTCTTGTACAGATCCTTTCTCCAAGGAGGCATCCACTTTATTAACAGATTTCCTAAGCAGTTTTTCATCCTTGGGATATTTGGTCATATCATGAGATTCTTCACTTTCCATATCATAATCAGCACTGCTACTCACATAAGAGTGTCTTTTAAACTCATCTATCTCCTCACTTGATCCAACTGGTTTCTCAGAAGCTTCAGCATATTCTTCATCAGAATTTGAAACGTCATATTGGCTGTAATTAATGCTGCGAGTGGCTCTCTTGCTGCGACGCAGACCAGATTGCAGTTCATCAAAAGACTTCAATTTACGTTCCTTCCTTTTTCTTCCATTTAAAAGCCTTTGTCTCCATCTTAAATTTTGACCATCGTCAACATCCTCACTAGTACTTACAGCATCACCATCATCTTCTTCCTCTTCAATACTGTCCTCATCCCCTTTATATTCATCATCACCCTCTGAGCTACTATATTGTTTTTTACGTCTTCGACTTCTAATGTACTCCTCATCATATACTGCCTCCCCAACTATCTCCTCATCACTATCAAAGTCTGCTTCATTATCTGAAACAGCTTCAACAAACTCTTTCTCTGAATACCTTTGAGGCCTTCTTCTCTGTCTATCACTACATAGCATAGTACAAAGCATGTCAACATTCAAAGGGTCCTAAGCATACATTATGTAATTGTGTCTGAGCACATCCAAAGAGAGTCCATGACTTCCATGATGGATGATAATTATATTTGTAATTATAAACCATATAAAATAAGAATGCAATATTTCATGATTTATATTACCAGAAAGGTGAACACACCTGCGAGTGAGAGGAACAGGTGAATGATCTGAATCAGATTCTCCACTTTCATTCCCTGGATCTGAGTAAACCACATCAGAATATTCCAGGTTGCTATTTGCTTTACCATTCACTCTACCATTTGCAGTTGGAACCTCAGATCTCATTGGGAACCTCCTAAGAATGGGCTCTGGCGATGGTTGCTTCTTTCTGAATCATTTCAAATGCACTAAACTGAATCATACTACAACTAGAAATGCAGTAACATCACATTTAAAATACAAATTTAAAACCCTATAACAGAATTCAAAAATAAATCTGTATATCAACTGAAAATCACTTACGTTGTTACTTTTATTGCCTCATTAATAGACCGATCAAAATCATCTGCACAAAGAAGAGAGAAAAAACTGCCAATCACTCAGCTGACTTATTATTTGAATTGAATATTAGAGATAACAAATATGTTTGTTTCATCATCCAAAGTGACTATATTCTAGGATCAATTACATGTATTTCAAAATAGAGTACGTAATACATTTAGACTAGTTGTTATACCTATCGAATCCAGTATGTATTCAAATCATAAATCTACCATGTAATAAGTTTGATGTACCTATCATATCTAGAGTAGATATTACCTATAAAATAGGTATTACATCTAGATTTATGCAGGATCCTATATGGACAATGATAAAGAACACTCATCATGTTAAGAGTATAAAGTTTAAGGCAGCGATAGAGTTAGAAGAAATAGTTAACAAGTCTCCAAGACAGAAATTAAAGGCGGGACTTAAAGGAAATAAAAGGCAACGCTGGAACTTTTAAGGTCGACTTCTGCTGATAAAGGTGTTAAGATTAAAATCAAATTTAAGTTTATTAAGTTGTGGCCGACTCTCCATGATGTGGCGCATCATTTGTGAAGTTTTTAAAAACAAAATAAATATGTGATAAGGCCGACCTCCTTTGTGAAGGATCACATTATTTATGAAGGGGCATGTTGAGTGGTATTTGAGGAAGATGAAATGTGGGTTTTCAAACAAGCAATAAAATGATATATTTCTGAATAATAACCGAGTAAAAGAGCAGAAAATGAAGAGCAAGTCTGATTTATTCTAAAAGAAAATGTGTAATAAAATGAAGAAGATATGAGCAGATTTATAAAATAAAAATCAATATACATATTTGAGGAAGAGAGATATTGTGTGAGATGCAATCAGATTTGAGGAAGAAGAATATTGTGTGAGTAATAATCAGATTTGAATAAAATATTTTCTAGTTTGGACCAGATTTTTGTTAAGGAGTACATTATATCAGGCATAGAAGAATCAATAGGTTGGAGCCTATCAAAGATCAGATTTGTGAGGTGTTGAAGCCTCCAATAGGTTGGAGCCTATCAAATTGAGGTTGGAGCCTCTTGTTGGGTTGAAGCTCAGTTTCTGTGGGGGTTGGAGCCTATCAAGTAGAGGTTGGAGCTCTGTTTGTATAGAGATTGAAGACTTTGATAGTAAGTTGGAGCCTACAAGAAGAAGAAGATTAAACTATAATATATATGCAATATTGTGCCATGGTTTTCTCCCGAAAGGGTTTCCACATAAATCTTGTGTTCTCATTGTGTTCCAAATTGCTAGATCTTACTTGAATGGTTTTAATTGTAATTGGTTAAGTCCCCCTCTCAGCATCACCTTGTGCTCAACAGAGAGAACCATATTTTTATCATTTCATATGCACTACAAAGGATCAATTTGTGTTGGAATATGATTAAAGAATTGAGGATCAAGTTTATATATACTTCTTAAAATTTTAAGAATTTCCTTTCAATTGCACTTACTCCAAACTATATACTTCTTGTTGTATAAACAGGAAGATAAGTTCAGATCATCAAAATGGAGATTAGCATCATCCATCAGTATCTGCTATGACATAGTACATAAAATATGTTTTAAATGCACATAGACATTTAACTTTAGGATTTAAACTAGCTTGAAATAATTACAGGTTAGAAATCTTTATGTGCAATATCCAGATCACAAAAGATGTACATACCAAATGTGTACGTAACAGGTTTACGATCACGGAGAGAGCGTCCTGAAGATGGTCCTCGAGTACTTACAAAGTTATCAAGAAGAAGAGCTTGCCTCTGTTGCTTTTTCAGTACTCGCTCTTTTCTCTGATACAAAAGCAAGTAGAGGAAAAAGAACCTTCCTATGTTAGACAAGCAAAAACATAGAGATGTTTCAAATATAATTTAAATGGAAAAATCTAAATCTAATCCCTGAGGGAACACAAAATGCAAAATGCTGGGTTCTGAACCCTCTCACTCTACCTCACTATCCATTAAATATTCTAGTGATCTGAAATTAAAGCAAAGTGACCTTTATTTGAATTAGTTTGTCTTCCATAAAAGCTTTACCTTCTGAAGTGCTTCAAGCTCTGGAAGAATATCATTCTTTAGTTTCTTTCCAATCCCAGCTTCCATCCTGTTTCTACTTGAGTGAAGTTTCTCCTGCACATTACATTAATAAAAATTATAGTAAGAAATCAGGACATATTTCGAACCAATTACAGTTAAAACCTTAAAACTACCACTAACCAATAAGCCCTCATCAAATGATTACATGCAATGATATAAAAGTAAGAAAACAAAATACTATATACAGATGATGAATTCTTATATGTCTGTGATAATCCTAATGAAGATCTAGTAGAGACTATTGAAATGCTTTCAATATATAATTTGGTGTCTTCTATTAAATAACAAAATAAGCATTTTTTTTTTTCAATAAATAAAATGAGGGTTGTTAGTGTGTGCCTAAGCTCTAACCAAAATCCAACAAAATCCAAACCTGTTCATTACCCCAAAATGGAACACAGCATCTAAATATATTACAAATAATTATCAGTTTTCTACACAGCTTGAAGTTCAACAACACATCTCCCTATCCACATACATAATAGTGATATTACAAACATATATATCCAATGTATAACCTTGCAGTAGCTATTAAATAACTCAAGTCTAAATAGTTTGAGCTTCATGCCATGTAAAATAAAGTTAAGTATCTATAATTCAGAATCTGTAGGTCATGTCTGGATATTCTATATTATCAATGAATTATCCTGCGATTCTGTCAGCTGACTGTGTCAGTCACCTACTGTTAACCATGTTGGAACACAACAATCTACTGAGTGGGGGGTGAATAAGTAGATCAATCAAAAAACTAAATTCCATTTAGCCCTTTATGCAGATTTACTAAACAAGCAGAGAGATAAACATACAGACACACAAAATCCCATAACACATGATATATGTGGAAAACCCAAGATGGGAAATACCACGGTGACAAAAACTGCTTGAGTCTACTACTCAAATCCAACGTCACAATGAAATCTATGATTACATAGTTTAAGGGCACCAACCCTAAGGAGACACCAATCCCTTGATTTAGGAGCACCAACTCCAAGGAGACACCGATCCCCTGCACTGAGCACCAACTTAGTTATCTAATGGCACCAGCCAATCAGATTTACAATGACAAATACAAATGAATCCAATTCACGGTTACAAGTCTGATCTATAACTGCTCAATCTTTGTTTGGCAACTTTGCAAGCACCCCTTCTGCTGCTACTGTTGATTCTGCATCTACCTCTACATACCTCTTTCACCTCTTTGTTGTGCAAACCCTAGATAATATTCTGAGTTACGGTCTAGGTTTCTCCTTGTCACAACATGATCTTAGGTCATCAAGGAGAAGTTCACATTTTTCTGCCTGCATATATATATTCATATATGTTCTCTTCTTACGGCATTTTCATTCCAAACCCTAACCCTAAAATCCATCATTCACATAGTTGTAATTCTTCGCAACCTTTTGTTAGGGTTTTCTCATGTGCTTACTTTTCACCAAGCTTCCTACGTCTCGAGCCTTGCACCACCGACAATATTCACTGCACTTGTTATTTTGGCATGTAACCGATCTAGAGTTTATGATCATTAATGCACATTCATTGTACCTGATCTTTTGTTCGACAGGAACGTGATCTTCGCTGCCCAAACGATCCAATCACCATTAAATCCGATAGCTAGAGTGGTTAATTACTTTCATGCTTTGAGTCAGTTTGCAGCTATTTTGTCGTTTACACTGTTCGCTCCACCGCCTAGCCATTGCAAAATCAGATCTTTGAATTCGGGTCGTCGATCTGCTATCTTCGCGCCATGATCCACCAATCTTCGTTCATCGTTATAACTTTAAAACATGACCGTTGGATGATTCTCTTTTAACTAGCGTCATTAATCTGTCTTCTTTTGTATATGACCATCGCGCTCACATAGCCTGTCGCAACTTCACTTAGGGCAACAAACATCAATTCTGTGATGTGAAGAAGACTTGTGATCACCGTCTGATACTTACCTCATAATTTCTACCTTCGGATTGACATCACATTCACTTAGTGTATCGCTACTTCACATTGGGCGTCATCATCCTTTTTCGCGATGTGAAGAGGTGCAACGATATCCGTCCGATCATTGTCACTCGATCTCCACCGTTGACTACCCATCGTTTCATCTTTGCCTATCGCAACTTTGTTTGCGAGCAAAGAGAGGTTGACCACGATGCAAAGGGACCATGCGATGCAATTGTAATTCACCACCTGTTACATAAGACACTTTTCCATTCTATCACTTCATCGCTGTTTTGAGAGAGGTCCCACCAACTGTCTCCATCGCAACCCTTTTTAGTGTATCGTTGAAGGCTTTATGGCTTGAAGGAGCATAACCACAATGCGAACACTACTTGCGATGCAATCACAACACTCCAACTGTCGATGATGATGTCACAATCCACTTTTATCGTATATTGCTTAGCACTTGACTCCTTTAAGTTTCACAATAGCGATGTGAAACAACATTGCGATATCCTGCCACGCATCCTTAATGACGTCACACTCCACAATCTCTTGTTCATCGCATATCGTAGTTCGCTTACTTTTGTTTTGCTTCACAAATGCGATGTGAAGCAATGATGTGATGACCATCGGATCCTCCTTGCTTGATCCCAACTGTTGATCTTCCTCTATCGCATATCGCACAAACACTAGGCCGTGGTAGACATCAAAACATGATGCGAAGACATCACGCGATAGCCATTGGATCTTCAAACTCCAATATGCACCGTTGATCTAACATCATCGCATATCGCCAGAATACATAATACACGAAGAATGAAAATGTGATGTGAAGGAATGTGGTGATGCAATCACGGCCTGCCACATGGCCATCGACAGGAAGGACAAAGGTTCTGCTAACTTTGTCAAAGCTGATGAAGTTTTTGAAACTAACACCAAATGTCGATAACTGGTAGCGCAAGGTAAAGGTGTCGGTTACATAGACGACCCAAATGGCTGAAGTTATGACTTAAGCAACCTGCAACCGCCAACACCCAGTCAACTTCAAAAAATAAACTTTGTTCATCGCCATTGCTGCAACACTTAGGGTTTAACTGTAAAAACCCTAATTTTGTCAAAGAATAGACAAATCATTTCTGAGCAATCAACATATCATCTAGATCTACAAACTATATATATCTGGAATGTACTCAAAAAACCCACATCGGATTTGTAGCCTGTTTTCTCCGCAAACCTCTAGAAGTGACCTCTGCAATAGCATGACAACCTTCCAAGACAACATTGCAAATTTTTGAGCAACTATGCAATAATTGCAAAGCATGCTCTTCTCTCCACCATTCTACACCAACTCTTCCAGACACTGATCCACTGAGCTCAAGAGACCTTAAGGCTTCTCCTGATTTGCGCTTTGACATCAATGAAAACATTATACCAACAAACCAAGCCCAAGCAGAGCAACTCTGCTTCCCTGCTGCCAAACTACCACCTACCCCAATCATGCCATAATCAAATCCAGCAACCATCCAAGCATACTTATCCCCTTTTCCATATCCACTCTTCCCAATCTCATCTTGCTGCAAATATACAACTACAATATCTAGTTCAGAGTCAACATATAGACCTCTCTCAGCATGCACTTCATCATAATAGGGCATTGTTGTTCATTACCCTTGGACTATTGTTGGACCAAAATAGTATAGGTAAGCATGGAATTAAGGTAACGGAAACTAAACATGGCATCATCAAACATAATGTGGCATGAACTGATCTTCTTTAACTTCAACTTGCTATACATTCTTCTAGTGAACCACTCTTCTTTCAAATGTGCCATGACCAACTTATCTACACACAACTCATACCTCATGTTGCTCTCTTCTAGCAATTTCTTAACTTGCACATTAATCACCCTCATGTATTGCCAAAAGACCTCAACCTATGCACTCAAGCATCTTCCTTCGAAACAATAGATGTCACACCCCATGAGGATGTCCCATACGTCACTTGAATGGGAGTCTTCCCTAACAATCAATTCACCAAGTTGCACACAAACTCCACTTACACCGACCAAAGTCTCGATATGTAGGTTTCTCTCCCACCAAACATCTAATTAGATTGCCAAAATTCCAATTGACAACCTCTATGTATCCATTTGTCTACTCATGATATGCAAAGTTATAATTAAGTTGCATATCTAATTTCTTCCACAAGGTGCAACAAAACTCAATAAGGAATTTTTTGTCCAAATTTGATGTGATGTTGCATGACAACCCATGCAATCAAACTATCTCCTTGAAGAATAAATCAGCTGTCCTATACACATAATTTGAATTTTGACAAGGAATAAAGAGCACCATTTTAGAAAACTTGTCCAGCGCTATGAAGATAGTCATTGCCCGTGGCAATCCAGAGACAAAATCAAAGGACAATTCCACCCATAGTCCATCTAGCATTGTTCCTTTTATTGTTTGGCAAATCTTGCACCTCTATCACTTTCTTCTTCAAGAGCATGAAACTCTTGGCAAGAACAACTATCCACTCAAACCCATCTTTCCAATGTAGTGTGTCAAGGGTGTGTACATGCCACTAAAATTCCTAAAGAATTTCCAATAGAAATTCACTAACCCATGGAAACTTCTAGCCTCCATTGCACTTCTTGGCTCAAGCCACTAAACAATCACTCAAAATCCATACATAATCCACCTTGAGATATCATAAACCTCAAGGATGACAACTCCTTCACAAAGTTGCATTTCTTTAGACTTATGTACAAGTTTTCTCTCCTCAACTACACCAGCACTCATCTCTTTTCTTTCTAAACACCAAGATGTTGTCAAGATAAACAACCACAAACTTGTCAAGAACACAATTCAAAACCACTTTCATCAATCACACGAATGTGCTTCAGGTCAACCCAAATGACATTACCATCAACTTATACAAGCCTTCCTTTGTTCTAAATACAATCTTCCACTCACCTCTTTCCTTGATCTTGATATTATGATAAATACTCTTGAAGTCTATCTTAGAAGAGCAACACACTCCACTCAAGCAATCCATCAAGTCATCTATGTTAGGCAATGAAAAACTATACTTGATGGTGATATTATTGATCTTACAGAAACTCCATTCTCCACCCTTCTTTGATGCAAATACAACAAGCATTGTGCTAGGACTCATGCTTTCCCTTATCAAATCTCAAACTAACGATTCTTCAACCTACTCATTCAACTTCAAACTCATGTCAAGATTCATTATGTAAGGTGCCTTCTTTGGCAAACTAGAACCCAAAATCAAATCCTTTCAATGTGAGATGTGCATTGGCAGCAATTCACCAATCAGATATGCTAACTCCACAAGCAACACAATAACTTATGGCTCCAACTACTCTTTCTATATGGACCTTATTGGTGTAGGTTTTTATTTTCCTAGTGGGTTAATTTTTGTTTTCCCTAAGTCCTATGCTTTTCCTACACTTTATTAAGTTTGCTTAAGATAATAAAGTGAGTTTATTACTAGGAGATAAGTGTGTGGTGCCCCCTTCCTTAAAGGGTGGAACCACTTTCCACTTTTGGTGGCATCCTCCACTTTTGATGGTCCATCTCCACTTTTTGTGGTTGATTCCTAGTGGTTGGATTTGTCACCTACATCCTTTTCTAAATTCTATATAAACTCACTACCTAGCTTGTATTTGCATACTCTTGCATCTTCTTGCAATCATTTGCATTGTATCTTTTCAACTTGGAAGCTCTTACTGCAATATTGTCACATCATCATCGCATAATCTCTCGGAGTCCCAGTTTGCATTCTTATGTTTTTTCATTTTATGTAACTTTGGTTTTCTCTTAAAAAATTCCTTGGGTTATTCAATCTATTTCAAATTTTTAACATGGTATCAAAGCTTTTGTTTTGAGAAATCTAAGTTCAAAAATTCCTAATTGAGAGATTTGAGTTTCTTGTAAAGATCTTGTAAATTCTTGTGTGCTCTTCTCTTGCGTTTTAAATGATTTGGAGAATTAGAAAGGATTTGCAAAGATCAATAACCTCTTCTTATTGCATATGTGTTTTGTAAGATCTGAGTGATTGCAACATTTTTGGTCATATTGGCAGCATTTTTTATTGTTCCAACGCGTCCAGAAGGTTCAAGAAAGTCAAGATTGGCTTTTATTTCATCCAAATTGGAAATCATTTGACATAGTTGCAAACCGGGGTTCGAAGCTCAAATCTGGCGAACAGCTTTTTATTGAAGCATTTTTTGCCCAAAAACCCCTATTCTCATATAAAATTTGTCTATTTTAAACAAAATTTATTTTTGGCAAATTTTTCTTTTATTGGGAGGGTTGTCACTGCAAGCTAAATTTAGACATTTTTTAAAAAATCATAACTTTTTGCCATGATGTCCATTTTCTGCAAACGAGATATCATTGAAAAGCTTGAGATGAGCACTTTCCACCCACATAGGTATTGAAAAGAAATTTTCCCATTTTCTGCCAAATATTGCAGGTTGAAGCTATTTCGTGCAAATTTCTTCAAAAGGCCATAACTTTCACCTCGGTGCTCCATTTTTCAGAAACAAGTAAGGCGTTGAAAAGGTCTTGGAGAGAACTACACAGCCATAAGGCTAATTTTTCCAGATTTTGCTTCATGTTCATTTTGTATCAGAATTTGTAATTTTGGCTATTTTTAGCCTATTGAGCATTGTATCTTGGAAAAGGCTTTGTAAATGCACTAAATTATAAATTGCCAACCTTTCGAGGGGTGATCTTCGATATTAGTGAAAAGGGTGAGAGAGTATAGATGTTCTTTTCTAGTGTTCTTTTGTAATCATTTGAGGATTGTATCATGGGTTTTTCTACTCATCCTTCTGTGATAATCCTGGATAAGGCTAATTATGAATCTTGAAAAAAAGGCATTCTAACCCATCTTAGATGGTTAAAACTTTTGCCTTGCCTTTATGGGCTCATGCCTGAACCAGACACACCTGGAAGGAAATCGATATGGGGTAATAGAATTGATCATGTATTAGGAGTAATCTGTTCTTATGTTGATTATGACACTATGTTGGCTATACAGACATTGAATGTCCCCGCACACTTTGGACCAAGATTTGGGAGATGTTTGCAAATCCTCATGTTTCTCCATTCCCAAAAGATCCTACTACAGATTGCCTCATTCCACTTGATGATGTAGATAATATACCCTTTGATGATGATACTTTAAAGGAGCTTAAGTATTATGCACATCTTGAACGTTCAAATGACACAGAAACTGCTCTTACTTCTCATCCTCATGTTGAGATTACATCGACATCACCTGTTGCAGCTTCAGATTCCAGAAATGCTTCATCGAGAGCCTCCAGTGATTCATTGCAACAAGATCATTTATGTCTTTTGGATTATGTTCATTGGGACCAATTTCTACTAGACATCTCTTGTTTGTTTGTAGAGTCCTTCATTTTGGATCTACATGACACTATTGAGGACATGCGTCTTCTCTTTGAGGACCACTCTTTTGTCTTTGCATCTATTGTTGCTACTTTAGAGTTTAGAGTTGCTTCTTTGAAAGCTTCCAATAAAAAAGTTAAGTTTACTACTAAGAGATAAGTGTGTGGTGTCCCCTTCCTTAAAGGGTGGAACCACTTTCCACTTTTGGTGGCATCCTCCACTTTTGATGGTCCATCTCCACTTTTTGTGGTTGATTCCTAGTGGTTGGATTTGTCACCTACCTCCTTTTCTAAATTCTATATAAACTCACTACCTAGCTTGTATTTGCATACTCTTGCATCTTCTTGCAATCATTTGCATTGTATCTTTTCAACTTGGAAGCTCTTAATGCAATATTGTCACATCGGCATTGCATAATCTCTCGGAGTCCCGGTTTGCATTCTTATGTTTTTCCAGTTTATGTAACTTTAGTTTTCTTTTAAAAAGTTCCTTGGGTTATTCAATCTATTTTAGATTTCTAACAGACCTAACTATTAGTGCATATGCAATGCCCCAAACTAGGAATTTTTGTTTATTTTCTGATTTTTATATAATTTTCTGATTTCTGATGCAAAACACAAATTGGAACAGCAAAACAAAAATGAACTAATTGCTGGAAACTTATTATCAAACCCTCTCTAGCTGGAAAACAACTTCAACTTCACCCAAACTAGCAAAAATCAACTTGTAGATGATAATAAACCAATTGAAACTGCCGGTTATGGTCTGATAAGAAATGGACAGCCAACTTAGAACCCCCTTTGACATACAATTACACTCAATTCTGAGTAACCAATGCTCACAAACTTCAAATACAAGTGCTGATATGACTGAAAATAAATGAATTAACCCTCAATTTTTCTCTTGGGCATCAAACTTGCATGAATCTGAGTTTAACCCCAATTAATTATCTTCAAAATTTCTTTATTAGATTTGAAAAATGCTGGAGCAACTTACAATGGCCGATATGCACAAATTTCAGACTTACATTTTAGTTTTGTCTACAAACAACGAATGTAAAGCTGCTATGCTCTGTAGGAACCTTAAAGGATGAATATTCAGCAAGTTTGGCAGCTGGAGATGAAAGGAAGCATGCTACCAAGGCTGCACAATATCCCAGAACTGCTCAGATCTGATTTGGCACTGCCCAATTATGATGGCAATCAGCAGATAGAGATCGAAGATGGCAGCAATGAAGACCCCAAAAGCTGGAACTGAAGGATGAACCACAAAAAAATATTCAATGAAAAGCAAAAATGTCATACACTAATTAAAATGTGATACATTGTTAGAAATATTGTCATTGATGTCAACGGAGAATTAACATCATGATATTTTATTGAAGTCGAAAGAGAATTAATTGGCTGGCCAACCCATGGAATACAATTATGATTTAATTTATTATGGTCGACCCATGTGTTTGACACCCAAGTTGTTCTGTTCTATGGCATCCATGTTTGGGGACAAGTCGTCCCATTTAAATATTAATTGGGGCGCCTCTTTGAAAGGGAACGACTTCCCTTGGAAAAATCGCCCCTCTCGATGAAGAGGCATGAAGTGATATAAAAAGGAGAAGAGATGTAGGTAAGGTAGTGTTTGTGAAAAATGTGATATTATTCTAATGGAAGCATATTTTTGAAGGAAAGTAAAATGTTCATCATCCATTGAAGAAGCAACAACCAAAAGGTGAAACTTTGTTTATTTGGAGGCCAGCGCCTCCTAAAAGAAGAGATTGATGTCTCTTGCTAAGCTGGTGCTTAGTAGTGGGGATTAGTGTCTCCAAAGGTTTGGTGCCTACAAATTTTGTAAGAAAATTTTATTTTGTGGCTGGATTTGGATAGTAGATCCAAGCAGTCTTTCTTTGTGGTTTTTTTTCCGAAATGGTTTCCTCGTAAATCTTGTGTTCTTAATTGTGAAATCTTGCGTGATTGCTATTATTGTGGTTATTAAATTTTAAATAAGCAAAAGATTAACTTATACTGATTCACCCCTCCCCCCCACCTTCCTTCTCAATATAAGTGTGTGCTCATCAATGTACATATTTATCAATATAAAAAAAACTGTTCAATTTGTTTTCTAGATGACTATTTAACTTTTAGTGTATCTAGGAAATATAAAATATTATCCTACTATACCTAGGATTATGTACATTAGTGTTACAATTTCTTCAAATTCTTGCTCTTTCTCATTTATGATGGTCCTCATCTTCTCAATCATTTAGTCAATGCCATCATATATCTATCCCAAACAAAGTTTATCCGTATTAGTATAACAAATCATAATTGCAATGGTTCAATGAAACTAAGGAGATATTCCTCACGATCCCACCGTCATAAGAAATCATTAACTTAATATTTGCTACCCTCTCAATGTTGGATTGCCTCCATATGGACAAAACTTGTGCGATGACCATGTTAGAAAGTGTCTCCCAAACCTTTATAAATCATTTGAAGGTGGTTGTGTTAGAGGCAAAATGAGACTCGACAAACTATTTGAAAATAATTTTAAAAAATTAAAAACAAAGGAGAAAACAAAATTAAGTTCTAGAAAATTAATTAATAAGTTGAAACATAGAGCTCTAATGCCAAAATAAAGGAAACTAAGCTTGTGAAGCAAAACTAAACAATTCCTAAGTTAATCCCATGAGAGAAGCAATGGGAAAAAAGATTACAAATCTAAAAATAAAGAAAAACACAAGACACAAGATATATCCTAGAAAACCCTTGCAAGAAAAACCAAGGGATTGAGCTTAATTGGTTAAAGCATTGAGTTCTCATTGTGGAGACCCAAAATCAAATCCCAAAGGGACATCTAAAATGGAATCCTAAGTTGTGACTCTTGTGGTCTTCCATGCTTGACTTCTAATGTGGAAGTGGTTTCTAAATAAGTGGATTTCTAAGTTGTGACTCTTGGTCTTCCATAGGTGGTTTCTAGTGTGGTTGCTTGAAAAGAGTTGTTATTAGTCTCATGGTTGTGCTCGCAAGAGCTTGTAATGGTCTCATCTTGAAGCTCCTATGAGAAAAAATAATTATAAATGATAATCAATATAAAAAATGATATTGATGTGGAAATTAACGAGAAAGAAGTTGATAAAAAGAAGAGGAAGCAAATTAGCAAAGAGGACAATATTCAAAAACCTGGGAAAAGAGGTAAAGAAGAAAAAATTCCTAAGTGTTTGAATACATTGTATGAGTCAGAGGTCTCCCAACCCTGCCTCTTAATTAGTAATGAATATCCATTGTATAAGCTGGAATGTCAAGGGACTTGAATTCCCTGACATAAAGTACATTTTGAGAAAGTTTTGCAACAATAAATAGAAATTGGACTTCCTACTCCTACAAGAAACTAAAGTTGTTAGATTCCAGCTTGAGAATGTGTTGATTTTTGTTTGGAAAACTTTGATTTTTATACCTCTATTCATGCCAAGGGCAAAGGTGAGACAGCCATCCTTGTTAGTAAAAAAGGTCTAACTTTGTGGTTAATTCAATTTGCTCCCCATGCAATAGGGTTTTAATCATTATTGGAAGGGACAACGGAAAACTTGATATTTGTTCTATTTATGCTGCTAATGACTATGGAGAGATGATTAACCTACAGAATTGATTGGTTTCTGTTGTACCTAAAGTTCCATGGATCATTGGTGGGGACTTTAACATGATTGAGCATAAAGAGGATAACATTGGAGGAAATCCAATGAATTGGAAAGGTAACGAACATTATTTTGGTCAAGGGCTAAGAAGATGTTGAAGCTTTTTGATCCACTAGAGAACCAGAAATATTTGGTTCACTTGGTGCAATTGCCAAATGTGAAGAGAATTTACTCTAGACTAAAAAGGTTCTATGTTCAAGAGAACTACTTTTGTTTTGAGAATGATTGTAAAGACAATTGTATTAAGGTATTTCCTTGTACTATATCAAACTACTACCCTATCCCTATTCAAACTAATATTTTCATTAGAGGAGTGAAAAGCATGAAGAATGTTAGAAAGGAAAATTTATATAAATTAAATATTGATATGTTAAAAATTAAAGACTATAGGGAAGGTATCAAAAGTTTAAGAACAATCAATAAAGATTTTTTTCCCAATAACTCTACAATTAGTTGTTGGGAAAAATTCGTAGAAGGTTGTCTCTTTTCCAAACTATTGGTAAGAAATATGCCCTTGAAAGGAGATATGAAAATTATTTACAAGATAATCTGTTGACAAAGGAATCTCAATTGCAAAAGGAGCCTAATAACCGGAAATTAATTGATGATCTTGGGGAGATCGAACATAATTTGAGATGCCTACAAAACATAAAAGTCCAAGGTGCTAGAATTAGAGCAAAAATAAATTGGATTAGAGAGGGAGACAAAGGCTTTAAATACTTCTTTAATATGCTTAAAGTTAAGAACAATAAGGAGATAATTGGCCTTATTCTGGTTAATGATTTCCACTGCAATAAGAATGATGATACTAAAGAAGCTTTTAGAACTTTCTATAAAAACTTAGTGTAGATGGGTTGCCTAGTGAGTTCTATAAAGCAAATATTGATTAAGTAGTTGATGACTTATATCTAGTTCATATATAGGGCTCTTTAGGAGACAAAATAAATAGACAGATTATTAAGTTACTTCCTAAAGAGGGAGACAAAACTACTATCAAGGATTGGAGGCCAATTACCTTATTAAATTTTTCCTATAAAATATATGTTAAAGTCTTGGCCATGAGATTAGCAGATATTCTCCTAAGGATCATTAACAATACTCCAATAGGGTTTATGAAGGGTAGATACATCCTTGAAAACCTCATCACCAATTGAGAAGCTCTTGATTGGGCTAAAGGGAATAACCAAAATGTGGTAATATTGTTACTTGACTTTGAAAAGGCGTATGATAGGGTGTATTGGATGCTTTTGGTTTTCCTTAAATATTTTGCAATATGGTAAAAATAATGTTTCAAGATAACATATTCTCAAATTGGCATCAATGGGCCATTAATTGAGCCATTTATCCTACAAAGATGAAATGGTAATTGATTGAATTAAAAAGGAGAGGAATACTCCTTAAATAAGAAATTACAAACGATGTTTCTAAATCAAAAACAATCGATAAAAAAAGAAATCAAAGAAAGTTGATAAAACTAACTGAAAGCAAACTAAACGACTAAGATGACCATTATACGTTAAATATAACAATATTACTTTAATACACTCCCTTAATGGTCATTCTACTAACTACACCAAGTTTGCCCCTAAATTTTACAAATTTGTCCGAACTCAAGGACTTGGTAAGAATGTCTGCAGTTTAATCCTCAGTTGGAACATACTGCAACATCACTGATTCATCTTCAACAAGTTGTCATATGAAGTGATAATGAAGTTCTACATTTTTTGTGCGCTCGTGGAAGACTGGATTTTTGGCAAGCTTTAGCACCCGTTGGTTGTCAAAAAACAAGTGTGAAGGCCCTACTTGAGACATTTTCATGTCAGAAAGCATCCTTTGAAGCCATACTACCTCACATGTTGCTTTACCAATTCCTCGATACTCTGCTTTTGTTGAGGAAAGAGCTACTACCTGCTGCTTCTTACTGGTCCATATGACTGCACCTGTACCAAAACCGAAAACATATCCAGAAATAGACAAAACCTGCCTACTCTGAATTTGTAAAACCAACCAGCCTAGGATCTTTGCATCTACTATACAGAATGCCAAAGTCAGGTGTCCCTTTCGCATATCTCAGTACTCGCTTCACCGCAACCCAATGTTCAACCTTAGGGACAGTCATGAAACGAGAGATGTAACTCATAGCATAACTTAGATCAAGTCTAGTGGTTGTAAGATAAATGAGGTTGCCAACTAGTTGCCTGAAAGTTGACTCATTGACCCCTGGTAGTTTGATTTGGCTGAAAGTTTCAACCCTTTCTCCATTGATGTAAATGAGATTGTGCAATTTGTCATCATGAACTTTTCTAGCAAACTCTTGGCATATTTAGACTGAGAAATGAAAATACTAACACCTGTCTACCAAACTTCTACACCAAGACAATAGTGCAAAAGACCCAAATCTGTCATATCAAAAGCCTGACACAAATTCAATTTTATTGCTCAAGCAAATGTACCCCACTACCAATAATGATGATATCGTCCACATAGATGACAAGAAGAATGATATCACTACCAGTGCTTTTGACATATATATTGGCATTTGAGGGACTCCTCTGAAAACCCTGTGTAATCAAATACTTGTCAATCTTAAGTTACCATGCCCTGGGGGCCTACTTTAGGCCATAAAGAGCCTTCAACACTCGACATACCTAGTGCTCTTTGCCTGCAACTTTGAAACCTAGAGGGTGTGTCATGTAGACATCTTCCTCCAAATCTACATTGAGGAAGGCACTCTTCACGTCCATTTGATGGACCTTCTAGCCAAATTGTGCTACAATGGTTAGGACAAGTCGGATGGTGCTCATCTTTGTTGTAGGTGCAAAGGTCTCCTCATAGTCAATGCCCTCTCTTTACGAAAACCCCTTAGCCACCAACCGAGCTTTGTATTTATCAAGTGTTCCATCAACTTTGTATTTCACTTTGTAGACCCATTTAAATGTTAGATGATCAATGCCCACATCAATCAGTCGATAGGCCTTATGATTGTCATTGTATCCTATAAGCATCAACTTCTAGCTTTTTGAATCTAGCTTGGTCCTCTTTGCATCTAGAATCCAAACATATGCAATAAAACCAAAAATCCTAAGATGTTTGATTCTTGGTTTCCTTCCAGACCATGCTTCCTCTGGGGTCATCCTCTTAACAGCTTATGTGGGAGACCTGTTAAGAAGGTATATTGCAATAGACACTGCTTCAACCCAAAATTTCTTTGGAACATTTATGTTCTCTAGCATACAACGGGCCATTTCCGTAATAGTACGGTTTCTCTGCTCAACAATTCCATTCTGCTAAGGAGTATAAGGTGTGGTAAGCTAACGCTTGATACCATGTTCTACACAGAAGTTGGTGAATTCATTGGAACATAACTCACCCCCATTATCTGACCTGAGTGATGATTGGGCATCCTGACTCTTTTTCAACTAATGCTTTAAACTTTTAAAATTCATTAAACACATCTGATTTTTCTTTGAGGAAAAACACCCACATTTTCCTACCGAACTCATCAACAAACAAGAGAAAATACTTGGCACCAATGACCGATGCAATATTCATTGGTCCACAAACATCTACATGAACCAACTGAACTGACCTGAGTGATGATTGGGCATCCTGACTCTTTTTCAACTAATGCTTTAAACTTTTAAAATTCATTAAACACATCTGATTTTTCTTTGAGGAAAAACACCCACATTTTCCTACCGAACTCATCAACAAACAAGAGAAAATACTTGGCACCAATGACCGATGCAATATTCATTGGTCCACAAACATCTACATGAACCAACTGAAGGACCTTGGATGCTCTCCAAGCTCACCCATCTGAAAATGGAGTTCGATGTTACTTCCCTGCTTGGCAAGCTCTGCATACACCATTTGTCTACTGCTGAATCTTAGGTAAACCTTCTTCTAAATTCTCTCATGCTAGGTTGAGATGCTCATACCGTTGATGCCAAAGAGTGTTGATGGATAAACTCTTTGCAGCCATCGCATGCTCCTGAGACTCTCTAGTATCAACCAATCTATACAAGCCATGATCTTCAAGCCCAACTGCAATTGTTTTCTTGGACTCCTTGTCAACAATGTGGCATTTATCTGAACTGAAAATGATATCCAACTTCGGATAGTGTCACATAATCTGACTCACAGAGAGAAAATTGAGCTCCATGCCCGAAACATAGTATACATTGAGAAATATGAGATTTCTCCCACCAAATGTAATCTGAACATTGCCTTTGTCGACAACTATATACTCTTCACCGCCACCAAAGATCAAAAAATCAGAGCAAGCCCTATACTCCGTGAACCAATCTCTCATGTGTAAAATGTCAAGATGCCTCAGAATCAATATACCACGCAGAAGATTTGACATGATCTGCTGGTCTTTTGGCCATGAATGCATAAAAGGCAGACTCTTGCTCAGAATGCTCTCCAACATAGGCCTTTTGCTGAGACCCTCCCTGGTTGAATTTATGATCAGACAACCGCTTCCACTTCCTGTAGTGTTTCTTCATGTGGCCAAGATTACCACAATAGTGACATGTGATATTCTTCTTGGAGCTATCCTCAGTTTTGCCTTGTCCTTTCTGCTGAGAGGACTTGCTTTTGCCTTTGTCTTTGGCAATAAATTGTCTTGTTGTTGCTGCCAAACTGCTTCTTCCACCTGTCCTGCTACAAGAGCTTGTTGCACAGATCATCAAACTTCAGGTCAACATTGGTGGAGGTAAGGTTGAGGGTTTCGATGAAGTGCTTTAGGATCATCTTCTTCCATCTTGCAACCGATGGCCTCCAATTGATCGCAAATGACTTTGATCTTCATGAGATAATCCTACAAAGACATCTTGTCAACCATCATTAAGGAGAACAACATATTTTTAAGAAAGAATGCTCTGCCCTTATCTAAGGTCTCGTGCAAATCCTTCAAGTGTGTCCAGATCTCTAGAACAATCTTGCTAGATGGTACTTCTAGAAGCATCTCATCAATGACAAATAACTTGAGTAACATAACTGCTTCACAATTACGCTCATTTCCAAAGGCACAAAAAACGAGGTCAAAGTTAGCAATGAACTTCAATATTTTTATTGCAAAAAAAAACCGAGTTTTCTATCAAAAATCAAGCAAACCCTAGGCAATCTATCACAAATCCCTAGGCACGCTACTGTCACAAATCTCGAGGCGATCTGTGAAACCCACAATTTTTAATAAAAGAAGTCAAAAAATATATAGGCTGAAAACACACGATTTTATCCAAAAATCGGGAAAAAATCTGCAAAATTTTAAAACAACTTGGGTCTGTAACCCTAAGCACCACACAAGATTTTTTTTGTTCAAAAAAATTGGCAAAAACCCTAAAATTGCATGCAAAATCAGGCGGAAACAAGGCGCAGAAATTGCAATGATCAGAAATTGTGCGGAAGAATCCAAATACTGCAATTTTCAAACCCATGATTTTTATTGCCAAGTTCATGATTTTTCAACAGAACTAGTCGCCAAACATGCAGAGTTCGCGCAGGTTAATGCCCAAACGAACTTTTTTCAGCGCTAGATGCAATTTGTAGCCATAATTTCAAACAACAAAAAAACCCATGATTTTTATTAAAAAAATTGAACAAAAACTTCTAAAAATCTTTTTCAAATTTTCAAGTAAAAAAGACATTAATTTTATTACAAAAATTTGCCAAAAAATTGCCTCTGCTCCGATACCATGAAATGGTAATTGATTGAATTAAAAAGGAGAGGAATACTCCTTAAATAAGAAATTACAAACGATGTTTCTAAATCAAAAACAATCGATAACAAAAGAAATAAAAGAAAGTTGCTAAAAGCAAAATAAACAACTAAGATGACCATTATACGCTAAATATAACAATATTACTTTAATAAAATATCTATCAAGAAAGGTTGCCTTCTTGTACCTGCCCTATTCATTGTTGCATCTAATGCTCTACATTATATATTAAGATCTTACAACTTCGGTAATATGGTTAAAGGTATCTCGTTACCTAATAAGCATATGCTATTAAAAATAAAATTCGCTCATTACACAACTTTGTTTTCTAAAATGGAAGAAGAGAATTTCGATAATTTAATCAACAAGCTTAATATATATCGTCAAACATTAAGAGCTAAAATTTATTAAACTAGATCTAACTTATTAAGTTGGTATGACTTCCCCCTAAGTGGTTTAATAGGTACAATTGGCAATGGGATGGTCTATCATGTCCCCAAAAATTGCAACATATTTGTTCAAATATGGTAGCTTTGGTCAGATATAGATACCGATGATCACTTATCTGATCGAACTACTATTTCGAGTATATTATCAATCTACATTTAGAGGTTATTACTTGCAGATTAATGGTTTTTCATGTTTCATATAGGATCCCGATCGAGCATCATTATCGGTGATCATTTCCAAATTGGATATTATTTATCTGTGCAAGATAAATACAGATCGAACTTAGTAAGCATTTATGTTTATTAAGTAACATAACTCGATTAAAGATTGGGTACTTAGTTAAAGTGAAAAGGCACACCCCATGAACGGACATGCCTCCACTTTGTGGAGACATGTCCGCTCATGGGACATGTCTTCCTCTTACATACTTAATGCAGATCCGATCCACAAAAGAAGATATTGAAATCAATAAATGTTTTGCTCTTGTAGATCGAATACCATCAAGGAAAATTCAGACTGTTTTGCTCATGTTCATATTTGATCATAACGTTATCATGGTATCTAAGCAGGTCTCAGAAAAGGTCTGATCAGTTATGTCCAAGAAATTCCTCCATCGATTGAGCATGCCTTGAAGCAGAATTGCGTATTTCATGTCTGGTGGAGTGAGTAGTTTATATTGCAAAAGACTCTGAATATATCTGAAGGGTTTGATGTGTCAAGAAGGCATGATAATAATCTTCTACAACTTTTTAATCTATGTTTTTTATGGCTTATTCGATTACCATAATAAAATTTAAAAAAAAAAAAACTATCGTCAATGGTAGTCTCATTGACAGTGCAGAAGTAGATGATGAGTCAGATAGTTAAGGCAACGACTTTTAATATTTTCCTGCCAACGCACACTCTAGACTGGGAGCCACATCGTCAATGCCACGAGATCTATCCAGTGGTTGTATGAGTAGAAGATCTTACGGCGCCTAAGTCTCAAGAGATTAGAGCGTCATTGAGTGACTTAAAATTCATTGAGTGACTTCCGATTTTTTGACTCGAGGCTGCGTAGCCTTTGGCTCTCGCCTCTCACGAATTATCATATCATTCTGACGACACCTTCAAAGAAACACGAATGTGATTACCTGAAGTTGCATCAGAATATTGGCAAGTCTAAAGCTCAAAAGGATCGAAATTAGGGCATACGCGAATTTGTGTCCGGTATCTATTAGATGCTAACAAGTATATATATGAGCCCACCATATTGAAATCTTCCTGGCACATGTAAAGTGGTCGGTCTGAAATTGCGTCCAAGGCTGACGTGCTTCAGATTGGAGCCTGGCGTGGGACTCGATTACTCGAATCACTGATATGCCCTTCATGAGAAAAGGCAATGACTTTAAGTGCTCTCTGTTTGAGCATGATGATGGGAAGCTGATTATTCCAGAAAGCTCTGGGATTCTAGAAGGAAAGAAGCGGGTTCATTTCCTCTAATAAAGCTTTCAAGGTTTAATGAGCCCCTGTTGTGAGTGAAGGATGAGCTTGCCCTCTCAAGTGCTTCATGTGGCAAAGGAATCTCATGCTTTCTGACTGCAAAAGCATTGCGCGGAAAAGACAAATGCAGACATGCACAACGCTTAAGGAGATTTTGTTATCTCCTGGTTTCAAGAGATAAGTATTTGTTTTGTTGTTGTTTATATTCTTATGTGAAACTCAGTCTATTGAGTTGTGCGGATTTGATAAAGTTTACAAGTGATGATCTTATCTCTAGGTGTTGCTAGTAAGCATGCTACATCCGTTTCATAATCCAGTGGATTACTGCTGAAAATAGAGTGCATCGTAAATTTGAACGGTCAAAGACCATGTTCAAATTTAACAATGCAAAGGGCCTATGTTCAAGCATTGAAAATGGTGGAATGATCTGAGCGTAAGAGCAGCATTCTATACTGTGTCCAATAATTACATCCATCGGAATATTTAAAGAGATAAGTATTATTTGAAATCACCTTTCTAGGCTGAATTTCTATTATATCATTATTTGGATCATGTGTGATTAGTAAAGAGAGATCGTGGTTTCTCTTGAATTGTGTTCACTAACATAAGATCCTTGAAGATTCAAATTATTCGTTGCAAGTTAGTGCTATAACTTGAGATAGTAAACTTTGTATGATATTTCTTTGGATAGTTATAAACTATTAGTAATCTCTCTCTAAAATGCTTCTAGGACAGATCTAGGAGCAAGAAGGTGATGAAAGATTGCTTAGTGATGAAAAGCTTGAGGCATCCTGAGAGGAAGTCATGCCGACCAAAGAATTGATCAAACATGAAGTCACAACTTGCAGCCATGGGACTGAGTTGTTGGCTAAAGGGAGTTCACTTTCATAAGTCTTCTTTGGAATTTCTGAAGCAGGGATCAAGAGGGAGTTTTGTAACTCTTTGAGAAGTAGTGAAGATTACTGTATTGCAAGGCTAGGTGCCGAATCCTTAGAGGATCCTTTCAACTGCTGAGATCAGAATTGCTCAAGACAGTCATTTGAATTCGACATTAGTAGCTTCGTAAACCTATTCAGAATAGAGTGATCTAGGATGAGGTCGAAGAGGACAGCCCTGAATCTCTACAGAGGTGTGTGTTGGAAACCATTTCTCTAAAGCAAGTGTTGCAGGCAATCTTGGACGATGAAGTCAGGAGGTTGATGCAAGTGCTTGAAGATTCAGAGGGAGCCTACTAAACCTAAAGAAGATGATCGAAAGAGTACCTTTGGATGTTGTTTCAAGTTGAGGTCTGCTATGATATCCTGGTGTAGCAGGAAGCAATCTTCTGTGGCACTGAGTACAACAAAAGCCGAATATATTTCAGCCTCTATAAGAGCAAGAGAAGCAGTATGGCTCCGGAAATTGCTTGTGGGATTATTTGATCAAAGCATATAGAGATTCCTTACCAATATGTGAGAGACATGGTAGAAAGGAATGTGATCCAATTGGAGTATATTAGTACAAGCGATCAAACAACAAACATTCACCAAAACTCTCTCCAGAGTCAAAGTTGAACACTTTAGGAAGAAACTTGGTATGTTTGAAATGTAAGTTATTGTTGAGATTGAGACTCAAATTGTTTATTTTGTACTAATATATTTAAAAGATGTTTAATGTGTAAACTCTTTTGTCATGTGTGTGACTCCATGACTTTATGCCCTCCTGCCACCCCCCCCCTCCCTATGTACATTATTGAAAGGTGACGATCTTTCTAATAATGAACACTTTGACATTGTAAGGTGACGACTTTACAATGATTAGTTTCACTATCATGATGGAGATCATGTGACTTGATATCCGTGGATATATCATGATAGTATCTCTTGGACATTTTGATAGATATCACGAGACTTGATATCAATTTGAAGATCATTATGATCCTTATTCATGGTGGATATGTATATATATCCGTGGATATGCCATGATTTATTATGGTAGACATCATGTGACTTGATGTCAGTGCACATACCATAATGAAGATGTGTTATGAAGAATGTCATGTGACTTGACACTTTTAGTATACCATATCTTCTGATATCACGAGTAAGGTGATATCATTTTATACTTGGTTGGAGTTATCTTCCCTAGCTAAGAGGGAGTGTTGAAATATAGTAGCTTTGGTCAAATATAGATATCGATGATCACTTATCTGATCGAACTACTATTTCGAGTATATTATCAATCTGAATTTAGAGGTTATTACTTGCAGATTAATGGTTTTTCATGTTTCATATAGGATCCCGATCGAGCATCATTATCGGTGATCATTTCCAGATTGGATATTATTTATTTGTGCAAGATAAATACGGATCGAACTTAGTAAGCATTTATGTTTATTAAGTAACATAACCCGATTAAAGATCGGGTGCTTAGTTAAAGTGAAAAGGCACATCCCATGAACGGACATGCCTCCACTTACATACTTAATGCAGATCTGATCCACAAAAGAAGATATTGAAATCAATAAATGTTTTGCTCTTGTAGATCGAATACCATCATGGAAAATTCAGACTGTTTTGCTCATGTTCATATCTGATCATAACGTTATCAATATTGAAAAGCAAATAAATAAATAAATAGTACTCACAAAACACACTTTAAGTGATTTAATGATATTATATTTCAGTATGAAATATTGAAATGCAAATAACTAGATAAATAAATATCAAAATATGTAAATATAGTAGCAATTTTATTATTATTATTATTATGATTATAGATAATATTATAAATATTATAATTATAATACATTCATTACAATAAATAAATCAATCTTAAAACCAACTCCCAAACTGATCGGTTAAGACTTCACAAACAATAATTAACAAAAAGCCCAAACCATTAATGAGCCGATCCCAAAAAGGCAGCGTTGAAAGTCATGTCCCAAAGATAAAAGCCTTGATCGGCTGTAAGAGGAGGCCGATGACAAATCAAAAGGCATGGTTCAGGAAAAAAGAAATCTGAATATAAGGAATGAAAGGATAAAGAAAAGCTGCACACTCACGGTAATGTGAGACATTGTGAATTATGGTCTGCTGAAGGCATAGGGCAGTATAAAGATAATCGACAGGCATAGTGATTGTTAATTGTAATATATTTAGAGTTTAGGGGATAGGAGATAGCAGCTGTATTGGCTACTATTTATAATATATTTACTATTTAGGCTTAGTGAGTAGGAATTAGCAGATGTATTTATTATTTATTTCCAATCATAATATGCTTAGAATCTATTAAGTAGGATTAGGATTATAGATGTGTTTATTGCTATTTAATCCCACTTAGGATATGTTCAGGAATTTATATGCATATATAGATACTCTATTTATGTTCCACCCACGATAGAGAAGAGGAGATAAAAAGATAAAAACACAAAGACATAAACAGAAAATAAAAGAGATAAAAATAAAGAATTCGATAGAGACTAGACATACTTAATCAGGTGATGTACTCACTTAGCAATAATATTTAGCATATTTTGAATATAAGATATAGATATTGCTAGTCTGATTATTGATAGAATGCTTTCTTTAATCTTATCATAATGAAAATTATTCTAGGAAATGATGAACTTAAAGAACCATTGATAAATGAAAATATAATTGATTATAGGCATGAAATAAATCTTGGATGAATGCAAATATATCTGATTGTTTAAAGATTGTCTTTATGAGTGTTTGCTACTTATTGGGAGGTAGGTTGTGAGGTAAGTGGTGCCTAAAAACCCCACTTAACAATCCGTTGCGGCCATGGAGGGGTGGGGGTCCCACTTAACAATCCGCTACGGCCATGGAGGGGTGGTAGGCCCAGGCCACTTATAAGCTTTGCCGACCCTCCCCAGTAAGTTAAGTGTCTTCCGAGGTGATAACGTGGGTAGAGAAAGCAGGTACAAGTGTTTCCCCTAAGCACGCCACTCTAAGGATGGAATGGTCCTAGTTTGGACGTTTAGCTCGGGGCCAAGGGGTGGGTTGTCCTGATGGGACGCTTGTGCTCTTGGGCTTAGGTGGATAACTTCGGGTAGATCTACCCATACCACTCCTTTGTCTTCATTATTACTTTGTGATTATGTTTATATTTTCAATATCTAGATATTAATGCTAACAGATATGTTGTTAATATGGTGAATACAGGATTCAAATCTAGGGTTATTGAGTTAGGAGAACATTCATTTGGAAAGAAGAAACCCTAACCCTAATCAACAAGTGAAATCTAGGGCAAAAAAGCAAGTTCTAGGGCAAGGTTGGGTAAGGGACATTACATGGTCTTGAATCCTGATAGACAAGTTAGGTATTTGGGGATTCCTTTTCTTTAAATTTATCCTTGAAAAACATGTGGGATTGGATATACTATAAAATTGAAAATTAAAAATCTATCTTCTTATAGTGTTAATTATACCCCAAGTTGGCATCCAAAAGGTAAATTAGAAGTTTCCTCTAGTCTAATGGTAAAGGCCAAAGGAAAAGACATGAGCAGAATAGGAATTGGTATTGATTGAGCAAAGACTAAGTTACCGGGTTCGCCCCTAGGAAGCCTGGGTTCGATACGGGTTCGATTCGGGTACGGAATTCGGGTCCGGTTCGTCCAAATTCGCTGTGGGTTCAAAAAATTGCCTGTGGGTTCAACCAGGGTTCGGAACCCTAACTGTGGGTCCAACCAGGGTTCAAATTTTTCGAACCCAGGCAGACTTTCAAATGCCTTTTTGCATTTTTTTATTATTTTTTTATACAGGGACAGCAGCAATTGACCAAGTTATTGACACAAATGTTGAAAATATGAACAGTGATGCAATTAACTCTACAAACAATAGCAATAATAATAATACCAAAACAATAATAGGATCAGTAACTAGACCCCTAATGCCTAAATTTTGGATAGAGCAGAAGACCTAGATGGTCATAGGGACAGAAGAATGTAGGACAGAGCTATTTGGACTACCTAAATGAGTATAGATCTCTTAGGAATAATCTCATGAAACAATGTCTCTTACAAATTTTTGCCAATTGAAGCTAAGAAACAGACCCAAGAAAGAGAGAGGAACCCACAGCTAGGACTTACAATGAAGGTTAGGCAAGTTGTGCATACCTACTTTTGACAGCTCAAACAAATGCACAACACATTCTTAGATCCAAAATTCGGATACATACTTCTCCTCAAATCCCATGTTTGAAGAGGAAGCGATAAAATATGCCAAATGAATCTATATCATGACATTTGAGTATAAAGTGGTGGTGTATTTTTGCTATGTTATTTGACTATTAATATGGCGGTGTATTCTGAACTTAATTACTGCTGCAAATATGTATATATTTCTGATTTTTATATGTTTGGCCTTAGAAGCTTGAAAATCCAAGGTGTGGCTTTGGCCACTTTGATAGTCGTAGATCTTAATGGAAATGGATAGTCATGGTCTGAAGATTTTAATTAGAAGTAACATTCAACATGTTGTTCCTAAAAAGGCATAGCACTGGAGAAGCCTTCCCCCCAATGACTTCTTGTTTGGGAACTTCATGATTAAGTTTGCAGTCTCTAAGGTTTATAGTAGCATTTGGAAGGCCTAGGAAACTACAAGGGACTTAATTGTTGGCAGTGAGGCCTTTAAAAGAAATGAGAATGAAATTCTCAGTTTCACATCCATTTGGTGAAGCTTACATTGGAACAATACACCATAGAAGCAAAATTTTGGAAAAAAATCGCAATTATATGCAATTAATCTTGAATTGGTCCAGATGTCGATTTTTTGGAGGTAAAAATCTCATTTGGTGAAAAAATAGTTGACTCAATTTTTAACAATTTTGACACATAAAAATCGTTGAAAAACTCTTAGAATAATCTACCGCTAACCTGCAAAACCCTAAAACACCTATGAAATTGCTATTTGACATAATCACTCAACAATTTAAGGGCACAATTGCAAACACATGCTAGTCACGATGTGCGAAAAAGATGGGACTAGCTGCAGCGAGTTGGGAGGTGGAAAAAGGTAGACAATTCATGGTTTTGTTTTGCGCAAATTTTTTTGGTATGAATCCATTTGATTCTTACGAGTGTTCAGCATTTTTCCCAAAATAGGCTGTTTGATTCTTCTTATTACTCTGAGTGTCGGCTAACACTTCTAGAATCTTTATAAGTGTTCAGCATTTTATATTATAATGTGTTGTCAAAATGAACCCATTACTCATAGATTATTACACCTGGGTATTTTGAAAATAATGAATATAAAGGCAGGCAAGGAAAAAACTAATTTAACTTCTACTCAGTATGAGAGGTATTGCTATAAATAGGCAATATTTTACACATTTTGCGTCATTTCAGCAACTGTATATACACAACAATATACTTTTTCAAACTAACATAATACATACACATGACTTGGATCAGCTTACAAGCTCAAACAGATATAATTTAGCCAAAGGAGAATTTTACATGAAAGAAGACTAACCTGTGATGGAAGAAAAACTTGAGACTAGCAAACAAAATGGAATTTATAAACATCTAAAATGTAGAGCTTAACTGTCAGAGGCCAATGTTTCTGTGGGATTGGTATTGTGTAGGAGGTCTGATATGGTATATGCTAAATTGGAAGCAGTTGCACCTCCCGTTAAAGAGGTCTTGACGCTCTCCAAGACCTTGGCTACATCTCTCATGGAAGGTCGCTCTCTTGGTGATTCACAGGTACAGAGCAAACCAACATAAATGAAAGAAATAAGACATCTATTGTCTTTCATGCTTTCATTCACATCTTTGAATAGCCCACTATCAACAATATCTGCCAATCTGTTTGGAAAAGCTGACCTCACCCACTTTTACAAGTTCATGTCTCCCACATACTTTTCATCACTTGGCCTCTTTCTTGTAAGCATCTCCAATATCAAAATTCCGCAAATATAAACATCTCCCTTTGAAGAAACATTCCTTCCCAGTCCATACTTTGCAATTAATTTTATTCATGAAATTTTTAAAAAGCTAATAATGGAAATGATAATGCCAATATAAAGAAAACTCAAAAAAAATAGCTAGAGCAATATAGCTAATAGATCCTTTGATTGCAAATGTTGTTGTACGCAGTGAATCTATGGAGTTTGTAGTAATTAAACAGGATATACCAAAATCAGTCACATGGGCTGTCAAGTTGGCATCCAAGAGCAGATTGCTAGGTTCTAAAGCAGCGTATTTAAGCCTTGAAAAATTAAGTCAGGGCTGCATGACTCTACACTAAAAGAATTTTTGACATAGAGAGGTCTTTGTTTCAAATTTGGCAAATACATTAAAAGCAAGTCATGAAATCATTATAGAATCAATGCCATAACGAGGAATTGGCGAGAATTTGTTCTTAGAGTGTTAGAAGAGTGTATTAAATATGTGGGTAACTTCATAGACAACTGGACAAGTATGATATGCTTGAAATGCCTGATTGAGACAGAGAAAACAATGAGGAATCTGAATAGGGATGATGGTTATAAAGTCACAGCTAGAAGTTAAGTGAATATTTGATCGCAGACTCGGACAACTATTTGGTGACTACCCTCCTAAAAAGTTAAGTGAATATTGCCTATTGTTTGGTCTTTTCCTAAACTAAATTTATTAACTGTTTTGAACTGGATGAGTTTAAGATAGCTATGAGCCCATACATCAAGATATAAGTGCCTTCTCTTTGAGGCCCAAGGCCTTGCTCCACTTCTTCTAGAAGGAAGTGAAGTATGAGTGGTTCTCCATATTTTGTTGGCACCCACTAGCCAATTTTGTCCAAGAAGTTAGGTGAGAATTATTTTTTAGCATGTTGTAAAAACCACACCAGATAATCTCTCAAAACTGTATATCTTCTTTGGCTACCGCAGCCTTAAACATGGGTTGATGAAAGGTATAGTAGAAATGTGCAAATTATATTCGAAATTCTCTCATAGGTATTCCTCTTTAAACCATTTTCAACACATTGCTTTAACCAAATCCTATAACAAGTATTAACCGCTAACAAGTCAAATGCAATGAGCTCAAGTGGTAAATCGTTGGGGCTTTTATAATGGAAACTAAGGTTCAATGTGTATTATACTTTGAAAAGAAACTATAAGTACGTTAATGTGTGTCTAATAAGATTCTCCATATTCTCTAAATTAGTTCAATTGAACTACATAGGTTGTCTCACAGCAATAAAACACAATGTGCAAGAGAATTAAAATTAAATTTGCAATTTTTCCCCAGGAAATTATTCATGTGTTCAAACCTTCTTGTGGCCTTTGATGTCAATCTAGACTATAAAATCATTTGGATGAGATAGCTGGTATCGTGAAAGACTGATTTAAAATACTTTTGCAGATTTGATCATAATGCCACGTCAAAAGACTTTGCGTGGACACATTGGACATCAATCTCGGGTACAACTACGGTTAAATGCAACTAGTGTGAAGCTGATATCAATGGTGGCATTTATCGCTTCAAATGGTGTTTCGCAAAAGAAGCAAGAAATAACACCACTACTTGCATAAAATGCCCTACAAATGTCACATATTAGACAAAACAAGCTCTACAAGCAATTTTTGAGGGTAAGGCAAAAAAAGAAAGAACTAGGATAGAAACAACTTATAGCTCTACAAATGCTAGGAGCAATCCTTTGGATGAGGTAGTTGGTGCACAAGAGTTTTTCAGAGAATCTACATCAACACCTTCTTCTACAACAAGTGGCCCAAACACAAGTGGAGGAAACATTAATTCTTTCTTCGCACATCATACTAAACCAGGATCACAGACCAATTTGGAGAGTACAAGATGGAAGAAGAATGTCCATGAACAAGCAAAGAAGGTGATTGCAAATTTCTAGTACTACTCTAACTTACCATTCCATGTTGCCAAGTCTCCATACTGGCAAGGTAAGATGGATGCTATTGCAATTGCAGGTCTTGGGTTTCAAGCCCCATCTTACAAAACATTGAGGGTTGGTATGTTCAATGATGCAATATAGGATGTTAAGGATGTTGTTAATGAATAGTGACTAGAGTGGGTAAAGACTAGGATATTGTTAATGATCACCATAATGTCAGATGGACGTACAAATAGAAGGAACCGAACACTCATCAACTTCCCCGTCTCTTGTGATATTGGCACGATATTTTTGAAATCCGTGTATGCATCAAATACATTATACAATCAAATTTGCAGCTGCATTTTTTAGGATGTTGCTCCTAGGAGACTCTTGACAAACAAATACCCCTCTATATTGTTTATCCCATGTGTAGCTCATTACCTTGATCTAACCCTGGAGGACATTGGAAAACTTGAAAGGATTAAGGAGGTATTGCAAAAGGCTCACACAAATTCATCTATAATCATACGAGGGTTTTGTGTATGATATGCTCTTACACAAAGGGCAAGAAGCTAGTTTGACCAAAGTGGCAAGATTTGCAACACACTTCCTTGCACTATAAACTCTTTTCCAACAAAAAATGAATTTGAAATCAACATTTGTTTCAAACGAGCGGATGGAGTTTGGCTTCACAAATCAAGGAGATGGCATAGCAATGGCAGAGTACATTTATTCTACTAGTTTTTGGGCTGCAACTAAACAAATTGTAAAATTTTCAAAACCTCTAGTAAAAGTCTTGATGCTAATGGGTGGGAAGAAATCCCACATGGGCTATTTGTATGAGGCCATGGATAGGGCCAAAGAGGTGATAAGGGGTAGGATGGAAAATAACAGGGACAGGTATATGCCATCATGGGACATAATAGATAGAAGATGGGATCGACAGATCCACTCTCCTCTCCATGTTGTTGGATACTATCTCAATTCAACATTGTTCTAGAGCTCTTCGTTCAAAGATGATGATGCTAAGGTCACACAGCTTGTTCATATGGATGGATAAAATGTTTCCCACCTCAAAAAGATTGCAAGAAGCTATGGCAAAGTTGTTATTGTACAAGCAAGCAAGGGGTTTTCTCTCAACTAACGCTATCATTAAGGCAAGAAAACCTTCAAACCAGGTATATATCCTTACATGATTGAAGAGCACTCAGTTATACTGAGAGCAGGGATGAATCAATATAACAAAAATCTCTATTTTCCAAATCTTAAACAACCACAAAAGTAATACTTCGCAATTTAATCATCCACGGCAATAACACACATGCAAGATCTAGCAATAAAGTATGATTTGCATGCAAGATCTAGCAATAAAGTATGATTTGTGCAATGCAATGTAATCAGCGATATAAATATAAAAAACAAAAATCTATTTTCTACAATTCATGGGTAAAAATCTCTATTTTATTCGCTTTCTATATCTCTATGCGGTGGAAATGCCTTTAAATTTAAAAACAAATAGTTTCTCTCTTTTTCTACATTTTTTTTAAATCCGATCTTTTCCCAATTTTTTCAAAAAATCTTAAGCTTTTGGTTTGCTGATTTTTTTCCCAAAATATTTTTGCTGCTATGCAATAAACCTCTTGTTCTTCTACAAGGTTGCTCAAGAAAGACTTGGACCAGTAAAGGAATTTTATTCTAGCTACATTAAGAACTGACTTTACCTTAAAACCAAACACTTATTACTTGACTCTCATAGAAGAACATTCACTCTGCTAAAGAAAGCTTTGTTCAATATACAAGTTCCCGTGAAATTGAAATTAATATAGAAATCTATGAAATTTTTTGTGGAAAGATGGTACTGCTTTCTTCAACATTAATTCTACCAAGTTGTATTGGCTTCTCACAAATACCCAAGAGGTTTTAGCCCATATTAGTTCTGTTTGAAGGGTCATTATTGATGGTAAAGCCTAGTCTCTTATTTATTAAATAAATGTTGGTGTAAATTTTTAGAAGCTAGAAAGAATTGTTTTAGATGGTTTCTTTTGGTTAAAAAGCTTGTTGTGGGTTCCCATCTAGAATATGTTTGATTCTTGCAATTTAAATTGTTTTGTTTGTAGTGTTTCTAAGGATTTTGATCACCTTTTTTAACTACAAGTTTGCTAAATCTGTTTGGACGTTATTTTCGGGTAACATATATTAGGAAGAATTCTTTTTGGTTATGTTAATGGTCTGAAGCCTAAGCTTAACTTATTTTGGCTTGCTCTATCTACTGGAAAAAGGTGAAATGAGGATGTTTTCCACAACAAAAGAAGGCACCTTATGGGGTCTTCCAATAGACTCATATTTTATAATATGGTTACTATGGCATTGGAGATTCCAAAGGAAAGATTTATGAAGATTGTGGATGAAAGCTCGGCTATGGTTTATAAATCAGACATCGAATTTGCAGAATTTTGGCCACATGATTTCAATAAAACCAATGAAAAGTTTGTCAAAGAGTACATGGAGTTTCAGAACCAGTACAATAAAATCCACAATTATGGAAAAGGAAAGAGATGATAATTTGGATTTCCAAAACCAAAATTTTAATACCAATGACAATAGAATTACCATCTCTCCTCCATTAGGTACAATTGAGATGGATTTTTATGATGAAAGTTATGATCAGGGTTGGTACTAATAACTAGATCTTGCTATGATTCAATGTTCCTATTATGTTAGTCACTCAATTATTCTTTTTGGACTATATAAAAGACTTCTGTTAAGATGATAAACATTCTAAAGTTCATCATTTACCATTGTTGATGTTATTGAACAGGCTGTATTAGCCAGTTATGTAAGACTATTATGTAAAAATGTTGTATGCACTAGAATACACTGTTGCTATGTTTTGTTTGTAAGATATTTTGTGCCTAGCTAGAGCTGATGTGAGCTCCTTGACACATCTACATTGTAACTTGATTCCTTTTAGTAATAGATCATCTATTTTTTTTAAAACACAAAACAAAACCGAAAAAACACACCTCTTTTCCATATATCTTCCTCTACAATCTAGTTGGTAGTGAAAGGGCTCTTGCACACACAAAGGAATAGTAATTCAACCACTTTGAAACATTCACTAATCCACTTTAACTCTATTTGTGTGATGGCAAGCAAGAATGAATGGTTGCTGTCTTTTGCATTAACAAAAAGGTAAAACTATTTTGTATGAGTCTTTCAAATGCTTTACAAGTCACTTTTAAGGTTAGGGATCTCATTTTTTCAATCATTGTCAAAGACAAAGACGCAAAATGATTTTAACAAGCGAAGAAAAAAAAAAGTTAAAAAATCATCAAACAATGTGGTTTCGTTTTGGGTTTCATTGGATTCCAATAAATTCATTCTAGGTTCTAGGTTCATCCAAGATGAACCCATGAATCCATTGATGAAAACACACTACCTAGCCAAATCAGAGGATTATTCAAACTCAAATCCGAACTAGGTTCAAACCAGACTCAAATCCAAGGCTTATATGGAGCAAGCTGCCTACTTAGCCAAAGAACTATGTTCAGACTAATGGTCATGTCTCTAACAATGCAACTGGTGATGCTTATTTGCCCAAGGGATGTCAAATGCCCTATATATTATGAAAGGGTCGATCCTCTTTATGAGAAAATCTCCCCACATCTCCTCTTTGGACTCACCATGATGGAGATTGGGAGGAGGCATGAGGATTACACAATCTCCGTTCAGCCATGAGTCCCACTCTTGTATGAGTTTGTATACGCTAATAAAGGTAAATGATGCTGAAGCATGATGGTCTCGAGCATGTTATTGTTGCCCTTCCCAAGTTGCAAAGATTGGTAATCTGGCTACCCTAATATTGCATTTCAGCTGTTATCCCCACAACAGTCGATCTTGCTTTCTAAGTTATATTTTAATAACTATTTATTTGTTGCCCTTGCTAGAAATCCATCATGCTAGCCTTGCTTTCCAAGATCCATTCATATGTTGTGGTAGCAAAGGTAATGCTTACAATACTTGTAGTTGGCAATCTAGGGCCCATTATTGTAGTTGTCAACCTTGCCAAGAGCCTAATAGGCAAGATCATACACATAGGAATCTCTGGAATGGATCATTTGAAAACCTCTAATTGTTTCTATAAATTCTATTAGACTAACATATTTACCAAGGGGATTGATCTTCTAGATAGGTACGGCCATAGATCCCCGACAAGTGGGGGGCAGAAGCACATCTTTGGTTTCCTGTGCTCCCGTTTCTCTGCTGCTCGCATTTCTATGGTCCTCCTTGCTATATCAGTCCTACTGCCCTACCCTCTATAATGGGGCTAGGGGTAGGAGTCAGGTCATTCCTCTATTCTCTCTCATCCTCCCAGATCTACCCCTTAGGTTGGGGTAGGAGTTGAGCCATTCCTATGATTACACTTCACACCATAATGTCATATCCATTGGAGTGGACCTCCAATATATATCATATTTAATTGTTATTACTAAGATACACTGATTTCTATATTACATTCAATGCAAACATATTTGTAACAAATAAAGGTAAACATGCAAAACACCTTACATGACTATGTATTGGCTAAGAGAATACCTTTTGTATGATTCCTAGTTATACATTTGGATCTCTTGTCATTATGATGTACTAAAGAACATTAATCTTTTATCATTTGCCCATGCTTTTTAAGTTGTTGAGGTTATTAATATTTCTTTCTATCCTCTTTTCATACCTAATTGGTTTCTGCTATTCCACGTGGCCTTCTTTATTAAGTTGCAGAAACTTTTCTAGCAGAGCTGATGAGATTCACAGGCTTACCGAGTTGATTTCTTCACAAATTAACAAAAATATTCATGAAAGTGACATCAAAAGAAATTTAGAAAACAACTTACACCTGTAAATTTAAGTGGTTTATTTTCTCTTGTAAACTGCAAAAGATAATATAAGTTTGTCCAAATGCAGCAAATACAGAACAATAGGGACCAAGTTACCAGCAGGTTGCACAAAAGTCATTTTCAGATGGATAGGTGGCAAAGTCAAGGGCTAACAAAATGTAAGACCCAAGATACTTAACAAATTTACCACTTCTTTTTAAATGTTCATTGATGTACCTAGATAGAAAGAGATGCTCAACTTACTTGGACTTACTAATATTGCTCATTTTTGTATTTCCTATGGAAGACTAGAAAATGTTTCAAGATTATAAAAAGAGAAAATAATTTGCGAAGTTGTTATTACAAAGATGCATAATCATTAAATGATAAAAATTGCTAACTGAAAGCAAATCTCTCTTCTTGGAATAACTTACCGCTACCACCTGTAACTCATCAAAATTGACTGCAACAGTTTCCCACTGACAAGTCACTATTGGCAACGAAGTACGACCTTTACCCTTGGCCTTGGTTTTGACCTCAATTTTCCGTATCTCTCTATATAAGCGATGCCCAAGAATGGGATCATCCTCGTACCTTAAAATGAATACAACAAAACTATTTTAGACTTGAAATTTATGGCAGTTTCCATCAATAAATATTATAGAAGAAACTTCCTAATAATCTGACAATGCGATTGGTATTCCTCTGAAAAGATCTATGACAAGCTAAAAGAATCCAAAGAGAAATGAGATCCTTGGTGATCGAATATTTTACCAAAAGGAGGTTCCATGTGCATCACCCCCTATTCGCTCCTTTCTGAATGTTGAGAGTATGATCCCGTGCTTTAGAGAATCATCTATATAACGTTGAATGTCCTCTTGCTATTGTGAAACAGAAGGCACAATGTTTCAAAACATGTTACATATTATTAGTCATATAAGATACAGATTAAGCTATACTGGCAAAAAGCGGTTACCTACCCAAACTGGTAAAGATAGTGGATATTCAAACAATAATTTGAGACTAGCAGAATTAAAATGAGCACAAAGGAAAGAGAGCATTTCCTATTGATGCACTTATGCTTCTGAAAAAACAATGATAGGAGTAATTCAAAAACAGTGGTAGTAGTAATTCTAAAACCAGTCAGGAGGTATTGAAAAGTATAATAGGGAAAAAGCAATATTCTGTACAAACAAAAATTGTTATCAAAAAAAGGCAACTGGAAAATGTAGGAAGAAAATAAATTTGATCTTCCTTGCTACTTGTCAACAAAGTATGTGGCATTCATCCATCACAATTATATCAACACAAGAAAACCAACGCATAAATGTGTTATACCTGTACACGAATCTCACAAAGTGCTTTCAAAATCAACACCCGAGTACAAGGGTCAAGTTCTTTGTATGCTCCAATCTCTTCTCTGCACAACCAAGGACATGCCCTTCATATTCCTCCTAGAAATAGAAACTACAGGGACAAAGAGATGATACTTGAAACTGAAACTCTCACCCATGAGATGCTATGATCGGAAGCTCCCCTTCTGCCACCTAAAGACAAAAGTAACCGAGTAAGTTCAGTTCCAGAAATTTCACCACCATATCAGTAGACCTCAAAATTCCCATGTCATGCCTATAACCTACCCAGAACCACCAGTCCTTAAGCTTCTTACATAATACGGTCACCCATGTGCCTCGCCCCAGTGCAGACCTGATTATAGGAGGTATTGCCTGCAAGACACAGTTATGGCGTTTGACATATCAGATTGGCATTTTCAAATAGTCCCATTTGAAACCTACATGACCAAAAGAGATGTAAAAAACTTTACTATCTTTTCCTTCTATCCACATTTCTATAGCATTCGAAAAATAAATAAGTGGAGAATATGAGCAAAACATAAGACACAACCTTGTTCTCAGTGATTTAGCTCAACAATAGTTCTATGATAATCATTTAATAAAAAAAATCACTTCATTATTGTTCCAATTAAGCTTGTTTAATTGAAGCTGGCTCATGCACTGATAACTAAACTTAATTGTAATTTGCCTCCTTCGAATTGCAATAGAGATGAAATCAGCACATAGTACGACCAATGTAGTAACTGAGAGATAGCAAGAACACAATTATTAAATTAGGTGTATAACATGTCTCCTTCACTTGAAAGCTTTGTTCTCAAAATATTACTGAAACAGTGAAAACCTTGCCTTCTCACTGATGTTGTAAAGTGTTGTTCAAAGCTCAGTCTCCTGGCTTGATTGGAACAGCAAACAATCTTTATGGGTAGAAATAAAAATCTTGCATTTCTTCACCAAGATGAAACATTCAGTGGAGTGGACCAGAACCAGCAATGTAATATTATCAACCATCCAAGTAAATAAGATAAACTGATGTTGCAGTCTCAAAGAAGATGGGAGATGTTGAATCGCAGGACTTTTCTAGGGTTATTTTGTGTGTAGGTATGGAGGAAGGTAAGGCAAAAGAAGAGATACTCATGCTAGAGGTTAATGTGGAAAAGAAGAACGAGATTGCAGTAGCAGCATGTCTTTCAAAAGGCATGGAAGTGTTGGAGAATGAGGGTGCACATGGGGATAGTGTTGCAACAAAGGAGGAGCACAAGGTTGCAGCAATGGAATGTCCTTTGAAGGACCTAAGGATGTTGATAGATATGATGCATCTAACTGCAAAAGAGGAGAATAAGGAGGTTGGAGGTGTAGAAGAGGAAAATACAGAGGTGTTAGTGGATGTAGTACAAACAAAGCATTCATGGGATTGGTGGAATGCAGGATGAAATGTTTGTAGATGAAGAGGTGGTGAATGTTACAAAAAAAATTAATTTTCATAACAATGTTTATGCTGATTTATGTGTGATTGTATTGAAAAATGGAGAAGGCTATTGATGGAAGAGGTTGGACTATTGTGGGTCAAATCCCACAAAAGAAAAGTGGAAAAAAGATTTTAGTGGAGGATGTCAAAGAGTGGTGGGATAAATCTCACAACAGGAGGAAGAAGGAGAAGAAGTATTTGGAGGAGGAGGTTGGCCTATGGTGCACAGAGGTCCATAAAAGGAAGGAAGAGTGATAACCAAACGTGGTGGAGGACAAGATTTATCCCAGCTAAATGGTATAAGAGGTTAAGTAAGAAAGTATCCAAAGTACCTATTACAGTGGTGGAGTTTGTTGCAAATTTGTTCACAGTCTTGAAGAGTGGTCCCATCACTCAATTCTATTTTGTGATCTTGTGCTTAAAAAAAATTCTGACCCAGCATGTCTAATGCAGGAGCATCCGAGTCCACAACCAATCCCACATCACCAAAATTATTTGTTGGATTGTTTTCAATTTTCCACTTTCCTTTTGGTGAGTTTGTTGTTTGTCGCTTCTGTCAACTTCCTTCTTGGAAGAGCTACAAGAGGGTTGCAAGTTTGTGTATTCGTTTTAGATTTGTAGCCATGCTACAAAACACTTATAAGATGCTACAAGACTCTCATGGGTTGCTACAGTCTTAAGTTTAGTTGGTTTTATTTGAACTACTTCAGAAACTACTATAGGATCTATGTATCAAATTAATGCTACAGAGGCTCTGTAGATTCAGCTACAATCTGATTGTATGTATTTAAATGTCATGCCTTGGTGGCAGACCACAATGGAAGTTATATAGGGGTTGCCTCAGATATCAAGCAAAGTTATATTATGATGCTGATTGGACACAGGAAGTTATGTTATTGGCTTATTGCTTTATGCAAATAAATAACCATATATATTAAAACGATATGTTTCAAATTCTTTTATCTGTCAGCTGTCAAATATATCATTTAAGGTGTTATATGCCTTTTCTAAAATAAGTGACAGAGGGATCAAGTTTATAGCTCATGTTATTTACTGCTTTCAGCAATGTAGACATTGAGCAATGATTGTGGCTGAGTTTTCTACACATGGCAGCTAAGTTTTCTACCTCTTCTTGGGAATTTTCATGGTTGCTTTCTCTTCTATTTGGATTATCCTTTCTTGCTAGGCTGTGATTTCTTCTTCCTTCTATGTGGCTGGCCATTACTTTGACCCTTGGACTTTTGTTGTTATTATTTGACATCTTCCTTGCCCATTAAAACATTATATTAATGTATTCCCTGATCATGTGCCATTCTTGGATGAACACTTTCAATAGTAGAGACTGCATGATTTTGTTGCTTGAGCTTCTTTAACTACATGACACTTTTTCATGGCCGATTATCATCCTCGTGGCTACATGGCTATTCATTTTTCCTTGGAGGAGACCATTCCATTTATGGGCATGATTGTTCATCATTGGCTGGCGACAAGAGCTGTAACAGTCTATTGGCCGAGAGCAGTAATTATATATATTATTTTATTTTCTATTGTATGTGACTCTCTGTTGGCAAACTGGGTTTAGTGTTGGGAATGTAGAGAGGGATGAGGAACCCCTGAATGTGAAGAGGGAATTGTATTGAGAAAAATGGTTATGAAGAAAGCCTTGTTTTGCGAGAGTGAGAGGCAAGCTACAGGAGTGGCCACAGCCACTATAGCAATTGTTACAAGTTGTAATCAGCTACAGGAAGTTAATAAATCTGTTGTTTTGCATTTAAATTGCTTCCATTGTGAATGAGTGGGTGTGAAAAATAGTGTGGGCTGCTAGACTAGGCAGTTTTAATTAAACCATCTGGTCTAGACTGCACTATCTTTCACCTTAGAAATTGGCACAGACATTCCATATAGAACTTTCAGCATTGAGTACATACGTTGCAATTCCTTCTCTAAGCTCAGAATGAGGGACTCTGGAAAAACAATAACTAGTCTCTGGGGTTCTCTTTAACTTTTTCATGGCACCTTCAGCTGTCCTTTTAAGGACGTGATTTACTCAGCTTGCTCATCAAAAGATTCCTTTGTATACTCACTCATTGATTTTACAACATATCCTATCTCCATTTTCTGTCTCTTTCCTTTCTAAGACTCATCCAATAAATCCTCTTCAATAGTAGCAATGATAGGTTGGCCTCCCTTTATGCCTCTTTGAGTGATGAAGGACTCTGGAAAAACAATAACTTGTCTCTGGGGTTCTTTTAACTTTTTTATGCCACCTTCAGCTGTCTTTTTAAGGACATGATTTACTCAGCTTGCTCATCAAAAAATTCCTTTCAATACGTACTCATTGATTTTACAACATATCCTATCTCCATTTATGTCTCTTTCCTTTCTAAGACTCATCCAATATATCCTCTTCAATAGTAGCAATGATACGTTGACCTCCCTTTATGCCTCTTTAAGTGGTGACCCTTTTCCACTTCTTCCCAGCATAATTTCTTTCTACTTTAGGGCATAATTACACCAGCGTCGGAGACGGGAGGACGCAGGAATAGGGGGATGGGTTTCCGGGACGGGTGGACAAAGGGGCCTCAATTTGGGGATGGTGGCGGTGTATATACTATATACTATACATATGGTACTTAAAATGCTAGTTATGAAAAGATGTATAAGACTATTAAGAAGTAAAATAACAAAATTGCAAATGCCAAATTGAAATACTAAATAGTAAATACTTGAACATTGAAAATTGAACAATGAAAATTGAAGTTTTCAATATCGAATCACTCTTTTCTCAGCTCTTCACTCTTCTTCTTCTTGCTGTAGCAAACAATTAGAAATGAAAATGTGAATACAAATGAAGCTTGGAGGGCCTTTTGAAGGCATGGAAGACCATAGATGGGCCCCACATACCCTTAGGGTTCAAATAGAACCGAAGAAATAATTAAAAAATGTGTTTTTTTTTTTAAATGTGCTTGAAGTTGCCGCTGCGGGAGATGCCTGGGCATCCCCGGGCGCTCGAGGGATGCACAAGCATCCCCCTCAACATCCCGGGAATGCCGAGACGTCCCCGCATCCCCGGCAGCGAGTGGCAAAATTGGTGGCACTGCTGGGGACTTGGGAAAGCCATCCCCACATCCCGGGGACGTCCCCGTTCCGAGAACGCTTAGGATTTAGGGGGGGGGCATGTCCCCGGGGTACACTACTTTAGGGTCACCTACCAGTACCATGTCCAAATTCTCATGCGCTTATCTCTTTGTTCTTAGTGTCTAAATCCATGTGGGCTGCTCAAAAGTAGATCACCCAGATGACAATACTGAAAATGCAAAAATTGGTAGAATTTGTGACACTTTGGACCTAGGACCTTTAAGAATTGCTTTATAAAAAACCCATTTGAAACAGGAGTCAAATGATATTAAAAATATTCCATGAAAAGCAGGGGACAAATAATATTCAAGGCTAGTTTTGGCCTTGGTGAGAATGAGATAAGTACCCTCTAGAATGACATATGTTTGTACATTTGGAGAGGTGGCAATCAATTCCCTCTTTCTTTACAAGTTCCTCATAAGCTTTTGGGCCTCTACCATCACTGAGGTATTTCTAATTCATCATCGTCCATCATTTGCTTTATACCCTCAGTTTGGTCTGATTTATCCTCTGGTTCAATCCATAAGCCCAATTCTTTCACTTCTTTAGATAAACTCTTCATCATTCTCTGCATTGACATTGCAGGGATCCATTTTGTCTAGTACACACTCATATGTTATGCCAAGCTTTAAAACTCGGATTATTGATTCCACTTGAAGATCCCAAGGTCTATGCCCATCTTCCTCAAACTAGTAGGCTAACACATCCTAAGTTTTAGCTTGAACTGCAGGAAAATTGTTGAACTCCTGCTGTTCAAACACCAGTGGTAATTTTGGATGTACCCTAAAATTTAGATCTGAGTAAACCTGCCAATCCATTAACATACTAATAACAAATTTTCATGAAGTCCAACCTTTTTGGGACATAATATGGAAGCTGGGGGGGGGTTTGGTCAAAATTCCCTCTATCCTTATTAGAGTAAAAGATTACCACAAAAACCAACTGCCAGTTCTCTTGATATCGTCCTTTGAAAAATCAAGTATCCTGGACATTTTTGCAGAGAGAATGGCTCTAGATTCTATACACATGAGGAAAGAAATTGTTGCAAATCCTAGTATAATGTGCCTGATATTTATGTCCATACAGAATCCATTGAAGGTTCCCATGCAAGAAAGAATCTTGTATCAAGTGATAAAGGACTGCATAGCACTCTATCAAGCCAGAGTGTGCTTCATTCATTTGCTTCTCCAAATTATAAAAATTATTTGACCCTAGTTTGGGATGATCCCATTTGTTACAATTATATCTAAAATAAGAGCACCCAAGCTATATTTACAAGTTCAGTATTTGAGGCTCTATATAGTATATTCAACAAAATCATTGCATCTCTGATAACTGGCACAAAGGAACTAAATGGATACATAAAGTCACTTTGCTACTTGAAGCTTTTACAGGCTTCAAACCAGTCCTTAAAAACCTCATAAATATATTTTTCATCTTATTGTAGTTCAGTGGTCCACTGATCTATTCTGTTCTGATCATATTTAAAATTCGGTTCCATGAGTTTGAGAATCCTCCTCGACAGTAAGCCTAAATTCAACCATCCAAAATCCCCAAAAGCAAAATATAATATCCTATTTTTCATCAATGCATATTTAACCACATGTTTAATTGTTTAAAGACAAGGTAATACCTCTGGTTTGATGGGCAGCCCAGTGTAGATCAGAAGTTCTGACTTTAAGTGCATAACATGCTGCATTCAAGACGGGTTGTGGAGCATCTGTTGGACACTAGCTCTGCGCTCTTGAATTTGTGAAACAATTCATTGTAATTTCTAGTAGATGATAGAACCAGGAAAAAACTAGTATCTTTGAATTCTTGTGCTCCAATATGTGCTGATAGAGTGCTTTGTTTTCTTTTCAGTGCCATTCTGAACATTTAGCTATGATACCTTGTTCTTTGCGAGCTTGGTAAACTGGTACACTGTGCAATTTGAAATCTTTTGAAACTATGTGCTTAATTCTTCAAGAGATGACCTTTAATCACAATATAGGTGATGACTTAATGAGAAAATGGCACCCATCACTTCACACCGTTAAACTTTCTTTTCGTCGTTACTTTTCTTGGGCTCTCCACAAATCGGCATTTAACTCTTTACCACTCTTTCCTTTACCCAAGATCATGCCACTTGGCACACTCTCAATCGGTGGGGTATCATGAGAAACTAACTGAGTTTCATATGATCTTCACTTGATCACCCAATATGCTGATAGGCCACTATACGGATGTCCATTAATTTATCGTTTTGCATATATCTTTGAAATCCTTCCGTGTAAAATTGTAAAATGCATTAAGACATCAAACTCAAAGGCAGGAAGACATCAAACTCAAAGGCAGGAAACCAGTCATAACTCATCTCCCCACAATCACCAAAAACCCAAGAGAACCCTCATCTTGGGAACTTGGAATACAATGTTCCACAGAGTTTCAGGGACGGGGACAGGGGGACGGCAGGGGACGCATCTCAGGGGCATGGGGACAAGTGGTCTAAGTTTGGGGACGACGGGGGGATGTCGGACGGGGGGGGGCCCGGCGAAGGAGCAGTGTGCTGAAATACATATAGTACTTGAAAAATTAGTTATAAAAATATGTATAACTGTAGAAGCCTAAGGAATAATGAAATTTTAGAGTTTAAACACATTGCAATGATTTCATTGAACTAGTGAATATTGAATATTGCTGCTTGTAGGATATGCACAAGATTGAAAAATTTAAAATTTAAAATGCTCTACCTCTGGTAGAACATGTCTGCAAAATGTGGAAGCATGGGCAAGGCATGTGAACTGTTCGACTGAATACAATCATGCATTCAGTCAAACAGTTCACATGTCTTGCCCATGCTTCCACATTTTGCAAACATGTTTAGTATTCTACACAGCAGTTATGAAATCGGAAAATCAGAAAATGTGAAAAACCAGTAGTACCCTCTGGCTCTCACAAATCCACTATCTCTAAGTCGTTCAAGTCTCAAACTATATGCACGCATGGGAAGAAAATGAAAAGTAAAACAAAATGAAAATTTTCTATGATAGACTATAGTAGACTTTGACTTAACTCGACTCATTAGGGTAACACAATAATATTAAATTTTAAATTTTAAATTTAACTTTCTTTGTTTTTTAAATTTAAAAAAAAGAATCATTTTTTAAATACATTTTTTGGACTTGGAGACGTCCAGAAGACTCGAAGACGCCTGGAAGTCTCCTCTAAAGGAAATGTGCAAGGGACAACAACGAAACGGGGGAACGGCGGGGGGATGTTTCCTAGGCATCCCCGCGTCTCGAAAACGTCCCCGTCTTGGGTTCGTCTACTTTTTTGGGGGGGGCGCATCCCCATGGAACTATGTTGGAATATCAAAAACTCGCGGTAGTATCAAAAAGGAATAGCATTCATAGACAACCATGAGAACTACAACAATGAAGAAAAGGAAGTATTTAAGATTAATATTTGCTATGGCTTAAAAGCAAAACAAAGAACAAACTTGGTCAAGCAAAAGATCCAATAGGTCAAGTAGGTGAGAGAATGACACTCATCGATGTCTCATTGATCGGCATATCAAAGGCACAACTCACTCACCAAACAATCATAAGAAAAGCAGATCCCAGTGAACTGGGGAAAAAGATGGTGACACTTGTCAAGATCTCAAACAAAGGTGTATCAGAGTCACAGAACACTCGCTGAACAATTGAAAGGAAAATAAAAGGTCCCAATGAACTAAGACAAAAATTTTATATGCTTGTCATTGCATCTTTAAAGCAGTATATCAGAGGGCAAAAGGGTGAAAGCTGAAGATTATATCATGTTACAAAAACACCTGATACCCAATATACGCAAAGATAAGACAAAGATAGTTGAAGGTGCATAACCTTTATATAATTACTTTTTCTAAGTTAAAATGATATATATAAACATATTTTTTAGTTTTGTCATGTCCAAGTACCAACCTCCAACTTTTTTTGAAAATGATGTACCTATCTCCCATACCAGTACCAATCGCTATCTCCTAGTAACCATGATATAAGCAAATAAGAACAATGGACATGCAATCTTCCATGCCTTTCAAAGTGCCTTGGAAAGAACAACTACTAGGCTTCAGCAAAAAAAAAATTGAACTTTACTATAAGGTGTGGTTATGTTATGTCCCCTTTGGAAAATTCCTTATTTTAGGCCTGCAAAACAGTAATAATCACTAAAAACTGATATTAATAATAAGTATCAACTTTACGGTAATATTCAAATTAACACATAAAATACTATAATATTGAGAGCAATACATCATAGCTAAAACATTATAATATTTCGATCGATAGTTCATAACATTATCAATATTTGAATTCAAAGGCACCTCAACACCATTAATTATTATTCCAAGATCTAGATCATAACATTGTCAATATTTGAATTCAAAGGCATCTTAACAACATTAATGATTATTCCAAGGCATATTTCTATAGCCAATCATATTAGGAATTCACTTGAAGTACTTGCGAACCCCAATCTCAAGGATGGTTGTCCTTGTAGTGTGAGAGCATGGGTGTATCCTTGTCAATCCATCTCGAGGTGGCGTACTTGAGAAGACCCTCAAGCCCAGAAGCACTCATACGCCTCTCGACCCACGAACGCTCCATCTTGGGGTGGCGTACTTGAGAAGACCCTCAAGCCCAGGAGCACTCATCCACCTCCCGACCGACGAACATGGCAAGATCTCAAGTCCACTCCATCCCTAAGTCCACCTTGGAGGCACTTCATCCTCCTTGATCAAGCCTAGGAGCACTCATTCACCTCCCAGCCCGCGAGCGCTCCATCTCGGGGTGGCATGCTTGATAAGATACATGAAGACTGCCTTCCTTAACAAGCCCAGGTTCCATCTCGGGGTGGCATGCTTGATGAAGGAAAGGTCGATACTTTATCTCTCATGAACTCGTAAGGTTGATTGGCCTCCCTATTTGCAAAACACTTCTATAAATTCAAAATAGATTGCTAAAGGAATCTACTAAATTGGTAATAAACTATCATTATACAATTATGATATATATACATATTATATATTTATATTTATATATAGCTATTCCTAATTTATATTCTCAAACTTACTTCCCAATAATATTCTTGCTGAAAACAATATTTATTTCCAATAGATATCTTATATTCCAATTTCTTATTTTTCCTTTTTCCAATCACATCCACTTCTTGATTTCTCCAAAAGGAAATGATCTCCCTTTTATATCTTATTATCGAGGGAGTCACAACCTTTCATATTTGAAAGAACCACAACCTTTCACATTAAGAGTCACAAACTTTCACATTAAGAGTCACATCATATTTATTCTTAATTGATTAATTGAATGATGTTATGAATCTCTTTCTCAAATGAAATGCTCTCCCTTTTATATCTCAAGTTTGAGGGAGTCACACCTCTTCACCTCAATAGTTACAACTCTTCATCACTGCATTTGGAGAATGATAATTTAATTTTAAATAAGTTAATTTGTTAGTGTTGCTGTCTATTACTTGTAATCAGTCCTAATAATTCCTCACCCTTACCTTTCCTTCTATATCTACCTTCCTTATATACCTTATCTTACTCAAGGGCCACAACCTTTCATATGTTGGTTGACCATTCTTTAACAACTTAATCTTTATTTAATGCTAGTTTGGTGAAATATTAATTATCTTTATGGATTTCTTTTGAAACATAGGCTGCAGACATTTAGGAATTAATGTTGGAGTACAGGTAACAGAACCACTGAGAGGGGGGGTAATCAGTGGTCAAATAAAAAAACAATTTCAAAACTTCACTCACTTGATTATTCAAAGAGCTCCTATTGAAAATACTTCAAACAATCTAGGTATTGCAAGTTGAGGGAGTCACAAAGATATTCAAATCAGAATATAACACTTAAATCAAAGATGATCAATCAAGCACAATATGGCACATCACCAAGAGAAAACATAACACAGGTTTTATGAGTGGAAAACCCTAAAAGGGTGAAAAACCACTCTGAAAATTTGTTTCATTAAGCCTCACTAGCTAAAACCTTACAGATTACATATTGCATGCCTCACTGGCAATACAACAAGCCTCACTGGCTACTCAACCTGCCTCACTGGCAATACAACCTGCCTCATTGGCTTCTCAATCTGCCTCACTGGCAAATCACCATGCCTCACTGGCAACCCAATATGCCTCACTGGCAAATCACCATGCCTCACTGGCAAACACACATCACTTCAGGAGAAATAAACAAAACTCGAAGGGTTACTCTGTTTCCATACAAATCACTGTTCTATTAAAACTTCACCTCACTTATTCACACTTACCATAGCATTATATCAACAATCTGAATATCACAGTTCTGACAACTCACTGACTCCACTGGCAATCATCATGCTCTGATCATAAAAGTAGCATACCCTTGAATACAAAAAATGGAATACTGTTGTACCTGACTATATTCTTTTTCACACCAAAACCATAGCACTGTTTCATCAAAATCTTCACATACAGATGCTCCACATGTAATTCTCCTTGCATAAATGAATAATGACCTCTCTGCAAGATTCCCCTTCAACAAACATAATGATATGGACAATAAACAATGACCCTGCATCCATGAATGACCTTCATACTGACATATGTGACTGTTACACTGTTTTAATGATTAAAAGCAAAAGATATAATGCAGAACAATGACCCTATTGCATATCCCAACTTCAAACACATGAACATTACAAAAACAATGGCTTCCTGCTACATAGATCAATTTCAGACACTTATGATTCTAATCAGATCATACCAAACAATGAACAAAAGAAAACATTTGATGAATGCAGTCAAATAGAGCCATATGACTCTTTCATATATTGTCATTCAAGTCATTCTCATTGTATGTTGTCTTCTCAACTCCATTGAACCATTTTCTTTCAGAAACCTTTTCACAGAGAGTCCCTCCAATCAGTCTTACTGCAGTTACCAGTGCACATTTACATTGTATTCAACTATGCAGACAATATGGTTATGTAAAGCAACTTATATCACTGTTATTCAACTCTCCTTTTTGTGTATACGCTTGACTCACAGACATGTTATATTATATTGAACATTCTCACTGTGTATCTATACTCTATAGGAACATGGTGACAAAGACTTCAACGCTCTCACAATGCACAGACCATATGCCAAGCGCCATCTCAATCCACTCACTGAGATATTCATACAACTCACTGTCTCAAACAGTTACCAAACCTGTGAATAACTGAAAACTCAAACAATGACATACATTAGCCTGTCAAAATAGCATCCTTGTAAAGTAACTGTTGCTAGTTAAAAAACTGAACCTTGATCTTCTACCTCCCACCAAGTTCACAATTGAATAATAACCCTTAATCTTGCTTTGAGCGACTAAACAAATGAATCTGACCTTTTTAGCCGGATATACCTATGAGAGGTATCGGTTAACCAATGTTTTTAAACCCATAATGTCCTTACTTGAGAACTCTCGACCTCCTATTATAAGTCACTCTTCAAACATAACAAAAGAGTATTTGAAATTTGGCATTCTTTGTAAAAAAATAAACCCTAGAATTAGAAACTTAGGGTTTTCAATATGCTAAGAAGTTTGGATTTAGAGATATGAAAACTACTTCAGATAAACCCTAATCTTAGCATTTTATCAATTTCTTATCCTCTCTATGCTTCTGACATAGATGAAAACAAAACCATCCTTTTTGAAAGGGCGTGAATACTAATAACCTCAATTCTCATAAGAACATGCCTTAAAAACAATCTTTGCTCATATGTAGAACTCTGCCACTGAATACCTGATTTGTAAAGGACTTGTAAAAAGAAGACTTCATGAAGAAACAATGAAACTTTACCAAGTCACCATCTCAATATATCACTGAATGATATCTAATCAACTCACCAATTCAAAATATCTCTAAGTAAGTGATCAACAATCATTGTGACATGAAATAACTCTGGTGATGAAGATCATCAAGCATCAACATCATGAAATGAAGGAACAGTAGCAAGTATGATATATCAAACACCATAACTTTGAAAGCAATGCCAAACCTTACCTATCAACTTCCTTTGCAATTTGCATCAACCAATTACCTTTGCATTAGTACCATACCATGAAATGCTACCTCCATAAAATGAAGCATGAATGAGCATGAAGCATGAATGAGCAATGAGCACCTTGCATCAAACACCATGACAAGTTCTTCCTTTGCTTAAACATGAAATGACATACCTTTGATCAATGACAAACCAAGCCAACAAACTCCATTTACCTTTGACATCAATGACAAACCACATGCCAACAATTAAATGTGACATTACAGGTTAAGTTCCATAGATCTTTATTTTTTATTGTGCAAGGTAAATTAGAAATGGAAAACCATGTAAGTAATTCAAATTTTCATGCAACTAAACTGAAATATATTCAAAAAATGGAGACCCCATAAACCACACTAAAAACCAAAATGAGCACTAGTTGATAGGTAATACTTGCTCAAATGGGAGCATAAAAGATTATAATGAATATATTGAGAAACTTGATGCTGGATTACCTGCTCTAGCAGAAAGAACAAAAAAATTTATATTAATGTCCTCAAATGACAAAAGTAGGCCAACAAGACTCAAGAGAGCATCACTTGCAATAGAAAAGTAATAGGGTAAAAGAACCCTGGTGATGAAGATTAACATATACCAAGCACTAAAACAATGTGAACTTAATCATTAGAGGTTCAACCCAGAGCAGTTAACCTCAGAAGCATGTGATCAAAATACAAATAATCAAAGACTAGGTCCATAGAGGGCTAGGAACCTTGCATCCACAAACTGATGGTTAGAAATAAATCCAGGACCTTCCTTCAAGCCATTCCATTAGCAGTTCAGTTATGAAATGGTTAACAAACCTTTAATCCACAATAAACACTTGAAATGACTTCAATCCTCTCATAATAACTAAAAACTTCCCTAATCATGTACCTTACAATAATGGCAACAGAAAGGACAATCAGCAAAAATGAAAAAGAAGGATGTATAAAACAACATTCAAGAAAATACCCAAGAAGCACTCAAGACATTAATGGAACAACGATACTAATAATAGTTACAATAGAATAGAATGGAATCGAAGGTGATAGAATAGAATGGAATCAAAGGTGAGCAAATTAATTTGCAAAGAAAAACAAAACATACTAACACCACAATTAATTAACAACAAACCCCTTCAGATATTATGAAGCAACAGAGCTAACTTGTTGTAATTCGGTATTTGCACCAGGCCATGATCTGAAAGTAAGATAGAGCACTTACCACCAAAATTGCCCAGGCTCATACATGGTAGGTTTGCTCTTGTGATAACCTAGAGATATAAAGAAAATTTGCAAAACTATAAAGTAGAAAGATAGCTTTCAATATAGAAGAAACATTAGTGCAATCCAGTAACTTGCAAGGGGTGTCTCTATGCAAAATTAGGAAACTATCGAATAATTCAAACAAGGATGCAGGTCAAGCTGCTGGCATGAAAATGTTAAAAATGAGAAGTACACGATACAAAAATACACACCTTCAATAGCGGTATGTGTATATCATCCAGCAAGTTGTTTGGCGTAATCAAAGAAGTTTCCAACTCCTCGGCAGTGAATTCTACATTTATCTTGATAACAGACCGAAAAACCTGCAGAAAGGTTGGTTATATTAATCTTAGTAGACAACTGTGATTAAAATAAATACATCACTAATATATTAAGAACCAAAGCAGACAGAACTCAAAAGCATATGAGCCCATGATTTTAAAGAAAGTTCCTGAGTGAACCTTGACCTGTGAAAAAGGCGTTAGCAAAGGAAGAAAGTAATTAGATGACTACTCGGTAAGACTTCAACTTGTGACTAGTGAGTGTCAATAGACTGACACAAAAGAAAAAGATTGAATTACATGTAAAAAAACGAAGCAACAATGTAAAGTTTTGCGGCAATACCATAGAACTCATACTAGATACCAGTGAATAACAAATTGACTATAACAATGGAATTAAGATGAAATAAACAACCTGAGGCAGGATTGAAGCTTTCCAAGACAAGTAAATTTAAGTATCAACATAAACCTGAGGCAAGGTTCAAGCTGTGATGTCCTATTTTATAATAACAATTATGCCATGTCCCTGCTAAAGAATATAACTTACCAATCAGAACACAGTAGCAATATGTAATTATTTATTAACAAATTTTGAATTAAAATAATGCTTAACACTTTATTTTTGGGCTGACCCCTTTTAGAAAGTAATCGCTTAAGTCAAAGAGGGATTTCATGGGCTGCAGCAATTAATACTAGACAAATGAAGAAGCAGCGATTATCAAGGAGGACGCACATTCTAAATGCAGTGACCACTAACAATGCAATAATTAATATTCAAAGATCAGCGATTATGTGAGAAAGGGAGCAGCAATCATTAATATTAGTTCCAAACGGTGGCTGCTGGATAATGTTTAGTTAAGATAATCACGTGGTCATGAAGGGGAATGATGTATCCTTTCAAAACAAAGACATGCCCCCCACCCCCCTTTGTGGGTTATAAAAGGGGATCGATCCATTTATAGAAGGCATCAAGAAGGATGAAGATAGTGTGATCTGAAAAAGGAAATAAGAAAATAAATTATGTGATATCTGCTGTAAATAAATACTGTTTGCTGCCAGAACATTATCAGGAGGTGAGTGTAGCATTAAAATGGAGAATAATTATATATATATATGAATACCAATAAATATAAGTAAAGAACAATTATATAAATAAATATATATATATATACATGAATACCAATTTATAAATAAATAATAATAATATATGGATATATTCAATATAAATAAATAATAATAATAATATATGGATATATTCAATATAAATAAAGGAATAACTATACAGAATATATATATGTATATAATCGTCAATCAATGATCGATCAGCATTGGAGAAATATCTGCATGCCTGTATCTACAGCGAAGCACCTGGAATAATTAACTGCATAAAGAGTTATCTGCATTCTGTGACTATAACAGGAATTTAGTTCATAGATATTGGTATGCTATTTAATGTATATGCAGTGTTCCATGAACTTTCCTAATGGAGACGCATCGCCTGTCGGGGACAGGTGGACAAAGGGTCTAAGTTTGGGGACAGCGGGGGGGCGGTGCTGATATACATTTGGTACTTGAATAACTAGTTATAAAAAGACGTTTAAGAATAACATTTCAAATCAAACTTTGGCAAATTAGTAAAATAGCAAAATTGCAAATACTAACATTTTAAATACTTGAATACTATTACTAAAAGACTAAAAGTAAATAAAATATTAAAATTTGACAAATGAAATTGTCGAATTTAAGATTTCTATTATATCGAAAATATGACATGTCACATCATAATATCATATCATAAAGATGATTACAATGAGTAGCATGATACATTGATATCAAAATAAGCACAAAATGCAAAAATGTAGTGAAGGGAGGCCTCTAATCATCCCCAAACTCCTCATCACTCGAACTCACTCTTTCACTCACTCTTCTCACTGGTTTTCCTCTTTTTCACCTAGCTGTTGCAAAACATCAAATGGCATGTGTGAGCAAAAAAATGAAGAATGAGAGTGTTTTGTTTAACTTAGAGGCTTTTAGAAGGGTCCCACAAGCCTTTAGGGTTCGGCCAAGGCTCGGATTTTAAGAAAAGTCAAAGAATTTTTTTTTAAAATTGTTTTTTGTCACATCCCAGTGTGGGGGACTCCTGGGCGTCTCTGAGACGCTCGAGAGACGGCTAGAAGTCTCGGAGACGTCCAGGAGTCCCCGCCGTTTCCTCGAAGTCTCCCAAGTCCCGGTGGTGGGGGAGAAGTTTCTCAGCCGTCTCCAAGTCTCTGAAACGTCCGGGTTGGGGAGACGGCTAGATTTGGGTTGGAGGGGGGCATCCCCGTGGAACACTATGTATATATCTGAGTATATTAATTCCATGTTTTTCCATGCATTTAGATCTTTGAATATATATTTGATAGGAGTTGTAATTCATACCGCATTATCAATCTAATCATAAATTATTAAGGCCTCTATAATTTGTTCATGGGAAGAAGAGCTAGAAGTACATGAATGAAGGGGGAGAGATTCCTTGCTAAGTAGATGAGGGGGTTGACTACCCATGCTTGGGCTTAGAAGTAGGAAAGACTCCTAGCACCCTCTTGAGGTTCCTTCTCTAATCTTCCCCAATGATGGATTATTGAGGGGATAATAATTTAGAATCAGCATTGTGAGTTACTCATCAATATATACATACATACATACATACATATATATAATAATGTAGTGGATGTAACAATACAAATAATCAATTAATTATATTATATTATGAATCATTGGCTAACATTATTGCAGGGGTAAACTAGAGTCTATCCGAAGTTGTGGTTAAATAAATTATATCTCTTACTTGGAAATTGTGATTTTAGGGCAGAATTCTAAGTATGTCCAAAAGGGAACATTACAATTGGTATTAGAGCCTTAATCTTGCCAACCTGTAGTCAAACTGACTTATGTGTATTCATGTGTATACTTTGTGATTTCGTGTATTCATACTTTGTGACCTACATGTATTCATGCGACTATGTGTATACCTTGCATATACTTTGTGACTTACATGTATTCAAGTGTATACTTTGCAACTTACATACTTTGTGACTTGCGTGTACTCAAGTGTATATCGCGTGACTTACATATGACTTACATGTATTTATGTGTATACTTCATGTATTACATGTATTCACAAGTATGCTTCATGCTTCCTATGCATTACGTGTATGCTTCATGCTTCCCATATTACATGTATGCTTCATGCTTCATGTCTTACGTATACTTATGTGTATACTTAGTGTATTACGTGTATGCTTCATGCTCCCTATATTACGTGTATTCACGTGTATGCTTCATGCTTCATGTCTTATGTATACTTATGTGTATACTTAGTGTATAACATGTATGCTTCATGCTCCCTATATTACGTGTATTCATGTGTATGCTTCATGCTTCATGTGTATATCTTATGTATTACGTGTATTCATGTGAATATTTTGCAACTTACATGTATTGATGTATACTTTGTGACTTACGTGTATTCATACTCTGTGACTTACTTGTATTCATGCGTATACTTTGTGACTTACTTGTATTCATGTGTATAGCTTGTGACTTACGTGTATTCATGTGTATACTTTGCGACTTACATTTATTCATTGGTATACTTTGTTACCCACGTCTATTCAAGCGTATACTTCATGACTTACATGTATTTATGTGAATGCTTCATATCTTATATGTATTTATGTGTCTTTCACATGCATACTACATGTATATCCATGTGTTTGATTCATGTGTCTTCAGCAAGATCACTCCATGTATGTTTATGATTACTTTATGCTTAAAAATTATGAAAATGTTAACAAAGTATTAGAGACAGAATGCTTAACAAGGTGATGATCATTAAGGAAATAAAGTTTTGTGGCATGGGCATGCATCTTCTGTGGAAGCTAAAAGTATTAGAGACAGAATGCATAACAAGGTATACATAATGCTTAACAAGGTGATGTTAACAAAATGTCTGCATGGGCATGAATGATCATCACCTTGTTAAGCTACCTCATGGCTGCAATATGAATCTTATCAAATATGAATATGGTTGATGGATAGAAACTATACCATTCAATGTAATAATTGTTAATTATTTGTTTTCATTCTGTCATCTGCGCATTTCGGTTGTATTTTGGAAAAGTTTATGGTTTTAGTTTGCATCTAAGGTTTTGTCTCCATTGTGTCATTCAATCTTGTTTTGCATTTGAAGGAAAATATGCAATACTTGTCTGTAGCTTTGGTTCATATTTATTTAAAAGATTCAATAAGTTCATTCAGAAGACGGTATATCTTTTATTAAGTTGCTGAGATCAGTGTGACAACTAACTGAATGCTAAAAAAGATATTGCTTGAAAATGGCACTACATATTGGCCTGATTTTTCCCAGATTTAAATGAGAAATGACTATAATGAAATTACGCTGTGGCCTAACTAATATTGTTATACAAAAATCAAGACATTTTTATTCAAAATAAATACTTTTCTCCGATAAGAAAAAGCCAAGTAAAAAGTAGATTGAAGTTTTAGTTTTATTTATCAATGCTGTAGAAGAATCTCGAATATGGCTACAAACAGTGAACCGAGAACAAATATTTATTAAAATAAAAATTGAAGGCGAAGAATGTGGTTGACATCACCTTCAACCGTTTCAACAAATGAAAAACAGCAAAAATTCAACAGTGGGGAAGGTTTGCATCGTCTTGCATCCCATCTTCAATAGTCTGCACCATTGATATCTGAAGTCAGCTGGCTCACTTCATATAGGAAACACCTTTGGCGTAAAAATACTAAAAAAGTGGGATAAAAGCAACACCATAGTGACAAGGAGATGGGATTGACCAACTAAAACAAAGTGTGCGCACATGTTAATTTGCGGCTTTTTAATATCCTAAGGGACCTACTCTCAATACATGTCTATATAATAAATACGTGGCTTCTCGTTTTTTCTTCATAATTACTATTGTTTATGTTGTACCATTAGAGGGGAAGAGGCACTTGAGCTAATTATATAATAATATAATAATTTGACAATAATAACATAGCCAATTGCACGATTATCAAACTGTATATTTGCATACTCCAATATAATATGACACTGTATCCCAAGGGCCATTTGGTAGCATAACTAAACAAAAACAGAAGAAGATAAAACAGGAGAGCCCATTGTAATATGCCAACAGAACAACACTTCACCTTTACAAAACCACTTCTCAATGCTAGTAAGTAGTAAACACACCCTAACAATCAATATGTATGTTCCTCTCATATATAGCCCAATCAAAAGAGGTAAAAAATTTAGAATTAAAATTGAAAAAAGGCAGTTTTTCCAGGAGGTTTCACCTGGGTTCTGTCCAGATTCACCAAGGTTTATTCCAGCTAGATCCAGGCCTATTTGACAGGACCCTGGCTGGCCCCCAGGTGTTTCAAATTAGAATCCTAACAGGCTTCAAATCAGACTCAGATCCGGCTAGTTTTTCTGATGAACTGGTAACTTAGGGATATATATAACCATATTTTACACAAAATGTACAGACTAATTAATAAATACAGAATTGAGTACACACTACACTGCTGATAATTGATAACAGTGCCAATTGTCAAATCATAAATCTCCACAAAACCCTTCCCTCAACTATCTGATAAAAAGGACCATCCCACAAAAGCAGAGGTTTTAATAAGTTCAATTCATTCAAACCCTTAATGAGATAATGAGCTGTAAACTCCTCCTGGTCAGACCTTCTGTCACAGAGGTTTACATAAAATAAGAACGAGCAGTGCCCATTTAACAAAATTTAAATGGAAACATGTCTTCAACAAAGGGAAGATTCCATGATACCATCTACATACCCAGCTGCTTTTGAGTTTTCTAAAGGGCATTGGGGCACACAATGGGTGTTGGATTGATGCAAAGTGCAAAGTGAAGGGCAATGGGTATTGGAATGTTGTTAAGGAGGAGGGATTTGAGGTCCATTTAACAATTACACTGCAGTTTTGATGCTAAGATGTTTCTGGTTTCTAGGGTTTTCAGAATTTTGAGGCCACATTTTTGGCTATATTAAATTTGATGCCCTTTGTGGATGTCCCAGCATCCCAGGACATCATCACAGGGATGTCAGAGACAGCCTAACATCCTCCCGGAGTCCCCGTAAATGAGAAACATCACAAAGAACATCCCCAACATTGGGGAGACGTCCCCTACAACATCTGCAAAAGAAAAGGCATGTAGAGGGACATTCTGTCCCTGTCCACCATCCCCAAAACCTTTAAAAACCCCAGTAAACACTGGATTAGACTGAATTTAAACAAATTGACTTCTGCCTGTCAAGCACTTATGTATGTCGAGTTCCCATTGTAAACTGAGACTTTAGTTTTGAAAATGGTAAAGCCAATGCTTGGGTGTATATGACCAGGACAAGCAATTTAGAGTTATCTAATGACTCAGTGGGATTCAAACTCATAACCAGTGAGTGAAAATTCACTGCTATATTGGAATTTAGATTTATTTAAATTCATATAGGTGAACTAATTTGCATATGTCCATCCTTGAAAGTAAAACAGGCCCTAATTTTTTAAACTTTTAAGGAAAATGTCTTAGCGGACCTGATTACTGTAGGTAAGTAATTATTAATTCAAGTAATCAAGCAATATAGAGAATTAAAGTTATCAAAAGTTGCAAAAAATGCAATGGTAAGAAGAAAGGCAAGCATGAAGGAGAACAGGGTTCGTAGTGGGATTGGGGCAGTGCAAGGCCACATAGCAGTTGCTTCTGGTGTGATGACGGAGAAGCAGATAGACCAAGGCAATGACAAAGGCCAACTTTGTTTGCAGTTCTTGTCCAGCAGTGGATGGTTTGGTCCTATATCACAAGGTTTGTGTTCAACTTCAAGTTCGATGAGGATAAAATTCAGAACAAATTCATCAACTGATAAAAAGGGGGGAAAATTCATGATGAAATTTGAATAATATTAATCTAATATTAAAGTATTAAAGTTCAAATATATTATATTTATTAAAGTATTATTGTAATATTTAATGGTCATCTCAGTTGTTAGTTAGTTAGTTGCTAGTTTACTTTCAGTTAACTTAGTTTGTTTTAGTTAGTTTTAGCAACTTTTAGTTTATTGTTTTTGTTCTCTTTAGTCCACGACTCTTTCTTTTTAGAAACATCATCTTGTAATTTATTATATGAGTATTCCTCTCCTTGTTTTATAACAACTATCGAATAAGATCAATCAAATACCATTTCATGGTATCAGAGCAAAGGCTCATTTTTTGGCAAATTTTTTGAGCAATAAAAATTTGTGGCTTTTCCTAATGGAAAATTTCTTAGATGTTTTTGTTCAAATTTTTGACAAAAATTGAAGGTTATCTTGGCTATTAAAAATTACAAGGATTTTTTTTTCTAAGCATCGAAGGTTTTTTGGCGAATTTTTTAATAAACATTTGTGGCTGTTTACCTGAAGTTTTTTTTATTTATTTTTTAATTAAAAAAAAAATGTGGGTTTTTGAAGGAAAAAAAAATCATGAGGGTTTCTTTGTCTAGAAATTGCGGTTTTTTGGTAGAAGAAATTCAGGGGTTTTTCGTGGAGGAAGCACAGGTCTTTCTGAGGAAATTCGCAACCTGTTTTTTTACAAAATCATGGAAGAAAAATTTGCAACCTATTTCTTTTCTAGAAAATGCATCTCTCCGTGCAGCAAAATCGTGGAAAAAAAATTTACTTAAATATCGTGTTTGTTTGGAGGAAAATCACGGAATTTGTCATCTCATAATCGCAGATTTTTTCATAGAAAAATCACATGAGGGTTTTTATTCTAAAAATTTCATGAAAGTTTTTTTTACAGCAACAGATCTGTTATCTTCTTGCCGCGACGGGTTTGTGAGGGCTTCTTTCTGATCGAGCAACCTCTTTTTGGGTTTTCTACAACTTGGGTTTATGCGACCTGATAAAATCGTGACCTGTTGTTGTTGACGGGTTTCAACAAAGTTTTGTGACATTTTTTTCTCTCTGGAAAAATTTGTGCCTGAATCTTTCACAATTTTTTGTGGAAATTTGTGCCTCCTTTGCCGCCTAGGGTTTTTGGGTGAAGTCAGTGTGTTTGACAGAGTAGCTGAAGTTGAAGAATTTCAATCATTTTCTCGATTTTTAGACAAAATCATGGGTTTTTGAGCTTCTGATTTTTTGGCAATTTTTTACAAAATCGTGTGACTAGTTGATCGCCTCAAGATTCTTTGACCAACATCATGTTGGAAGGTAGCCAAAGGTTCAATGGTAAAAACTACAACACGTGGGAAGCAAAAGATGCTTACCATCTTCAAGTATCGATATCTGGATTCACTTGTTTTGGGTACAGAAGCACATCCCACAGTTGCAGGAAAGGATCAAGACAAATATGATGGAAGTAACCGAGAGACAGTTATGCTTCTCAAGTTATTAGTCGACGATGAGATGCTACCAGAAATACCATCTGGTAAGTCTACTACGGAGATTTGGAAACACTTGAAGGATCTTCATGAAACCTCAGACAAGGGCAGGGTTTTCTTCCTGAAGAATATGTTGTTTTCCATTATGATGGATGACAAGATGTCTTTGCAGAATCACCTAATGAAGATCAAAGACATTCGCGTTCAACTGGAGACCATTGGTCGCAAGATGGAAGAAGAGGATATGGTAGTGATCATGCTGAAAAGCTTGCCACAATCCTACGAGCACTTCATCGAAACTCTCAAAATTACCTCCACCAATGTTGACCTAAGTTTGATGAGTTGTGCAACAAGCTCTTGCAACAGGATAGGTGGAAGAAGCAGTTTGGGAGCAGCAATGAGTCTCCTAGTGTTAAACAAGCATTTACTGCAAAAGATGGCAAAGGCACGTCCACTCAACAGAAAGGACAAGGCAAATCGAAGGATAGCTCCAAGAAGTCTTTCGCATGCCATTACTCGCCTTGTTTTATAACAAATATCGAATAAGATCAATCAATTACCATTTCAATATTAATCTTTAAAAATTAAAATTTAATATAATATATTGAAATTAAATATTAAACTAAATAAATATAAATAGACTTAAATACTAAAATTTAAGTTAAATAAATTCTGATGTATTAATAAAATTATAATTCATAAATATTAATATATATTATATATATATATAAAGTTAATATATAATAATAAAGTTATGGCTGGTTCATTTACTACATGGGTATGGGCTAGGCATTCCTGGAAATCCGTACTTGGCCCTTGACAGAACCAACAGCCAACAATCATTACAATACTTTAATTTCCTCAACATCCAGCGGCAGAGGTGACCATTCATGCAAATGCATTAAAAGAGGGTGGTTGTGTAGAGCAGGGAGTGGATTTCATGGAAGAAATGAGATTTCTTCTGGTGGTTGGTGAAAATTTGGGGGCGATGTGCAACCATCTCTGGGCGGAGATCATGGAAGGAAAAAGGGCTCTTGCACTAGGATTCCTCATTGGGAGATGGGCAGATACTTACGATGGAAGAGAAGTATGGAAAGGAGAGGGCAGAGATTGGAGGGTTCGGTGTAGCGATAAGATGAAGATCCAACAGCAAAACATTTTAGAGGTGAGAGGAACCACTTCTCCTTATCAGATGTCATAGTAAGATAGGCAGCAAGAAGGAAGATCTCACCATATTTGACTGGTGTATACTGTAGAGAAGTTAGTATGGTTCACGAACACATATTCTTCTTTCCCATTTATTATTGTTGAATTGACTGGCAAATATATTGGGTTGAAGATAGACAGAAATCTTTATAAAAAAAAAAGTTATATTAATATATTACTATTTGTTTAAATTATTAAAATTATGTATTAAAAAAATTATTTCTAAAATTTCAGTTAAAAAAAAAATTAACAATAAAAGAAACAAAAACATAATAGAAAAACAGAAACATGTCTGTATTTTTTGTAAATAGAAACCGCTGACGCCACTTCTCCTCAAATGCCGCACAAACACTCCAAAATAGTGAACAAACAGTTGACTCTCCTCAAATCAATGAACAAATGGCTTCAGATCCCAAGAAGTTTGAACAAACATCTTCAGATGGGTGAAAGAGGAAGCAGAAAGGGCAAAACGAAGACAAACACCATCAGATCACATGAACAAACACTTAAAATCAGCAAGAGTGCAGATGGGCAAAAAGCAGACCAAACATGATTAACACACCACTCACAAGAAAAGGGCACAAACAACCCTCCCAAAAACACAATGATGAAAGGCAACCACCCATCAGACAAACCTGGCAAAAGGCATACAGAAAACCTTGAAAAACATAACAAAAAGCTGAGGATATATTTTTGCAGAGCTTGAGGCATTTTCTATCCAATAGAAAATGCAAAATCCTGATTTAAACCTGTCTTTTTAACAATTTTTTCAAGAAAATCATTCAAAAATTTCCAGTCATATTTAATGCCAATATTTAAAAATCTTTGGGGATTTTTTTAGATTCACCGGATTTCAATTTTTTTAATTAAGTTAGGTGAAACCTGTGGCATACGTTTGGCTGCTTCCGGCACCATTCTACTCCTGATAAGGTTGTACTGCAGTTTGTTGAGCCATTTGTTGAGCAACAGGTTTATAAGGAGTGTAAAAACAATCTCAATCCATTCCACTGTCATAGCACATACTCCAAATCTCAGATTTCAAATGATAAAGGAATTAAATAACTGATGTATATTAAAGTTCTTCTACGGGACGCCTCAAATCTTAGCAAAGATGTCCCTCTTTCTTCTGGAGAAAGGAATCAAACTTCACCTTCTTTATCTGGGAGATACCACAATCAGTTTGGCTGATGAGGTTCTGGATCTTCATATTTCTGGTGAGTGTTTATAATCAAACGCAAGGGACATTAAAAGTAGATCTCTAGTGTGTAAATGCATGGGAAAGAGATGAACTTATTAGGAATTTGTTCAGTGAATGAATTTGGTTTAGAACAACATCACGGAACCCTCTCTCTCAATGTTGGATAAAAATAAAAAAACTTGTTTAATCTCAGTCTATTGAGGATCACGAATTTGTGTGAAAAATGGCCCTTAGTTCTTTGGAAGGGCTGGTGTCTTTGTGAGCCCTTCGACACCCTTTTTGGATCCTTAGGTTCTAATGTGGGTTTGTCTGTATAACCACCATTTGGTTATGAGAGATTCTGTTTTGACTCAAAGCTTAGAAGAAAAGGTGAGAGATTTGTCATTCCTGAAGGATTTTGTCCTCTCAGGGTTCCCTGGACTCAATTTGTGAATTTTGAGGGACTGCTTCTCAGGTGTTGTGTTGCAACCAGTTGGGGCACAAGATAGCAGAGTTTCCTTCTAAGAATTCCTTGGGTTCTTCTGTTGTCTGTTTGCAGAAATGGATTCAGAAATATGGTAGTTCAAATGTGGATTTTGTTTAGACTTTGGAGAAACCATGGCGCTTTCTGGCTGAATATATGTTATTTCTTCTCCACTCCTTAGCAAGGTGGAGGGAAGTCAACTTGGTAGGAGACTCTCAAAGAGTGGGGGCTTTGATCAGCTTGAGGTTTCAGTTCCACCAAATGCAGAGGGCAACTTGTTGAAGGTTATTGATGAAGGGAATTTGCAGAATTCACAGAATTTGAAGAATGTGGGACGTCCAGGATTTTAGGGAAAAGGAAAAAGATCAGTCAGCATCCACAGACATTTTAACTATCTGTCAGAGAGAATGTAAGAAGACTAAAGCTAATTGTGGGCCTGTAGCAAAGCGTAGTGGGAGGAAATCAGAAGCAGAGAGGTTGTGTTTGGAAGCCAAGGACGCGATTGGTGATGGTTATCAGTGAACTATGGAGGCTTTTCTTTCTCATTTGAGAAGAAGGTCGCTTTTGATACATGCTTGATTTTTTCTTCTTCAATGAAGAATTGTTGAGTCTTTGACGATCAGCATTAGAAGATGAATGTCTTATTGTCTTTTAGTTTGTTAGGTTTCTCTTTAGAACGAAACCTTCTTTTTTCAGAGTGCCTCACTTTAGTTTCAATTTTGGGTGTATGCATCTCAGATTTTTGTTCTCATGGGCAAGAGCCCCAATAGACTCCCTTCCTTACAAATCAAAATAAAATATCTTCTTCAGTGAAGAATTTGTTGAGTCTTTGATGATCAGCATAGAAGAGTTGATTGCTTATTGTCTTTTAGTTTGTTAGGTTTCTCTTCAGGATGAAACTTTAAGTAGTGATTGACTGACTGACAATTGACAGCAGAATCATACAAAAATATAATTAAATCGAATGTAAAAGAATTGTTTTCCTTATTTCCAACAGGTGTTGAATCTCTGGTAGACAAAGTGATCACTATAAAGACAAGCCATACCAGAGCTCCAAAGACAAATGAGGCCCCAACTATCAAAATTGCTAGAGACAAAACCAAAAGGGACCTGAGAAAAGTAAGCAGGTAAAGTAATTAAGGTAAGCAAATAAAATAATTATGGTAAGCAAGAAGAAGAATGTAATGAGCGAGTGAGACTTCAACTCATGTCTGGTAAATGATAGTTGAGCGTAACTTTGGAAATAAACTGAGAGTAAAAAATAGACTTATTTATGTCCCACACACCATGGATGGTATAGTGGTCATTGATGCCCTATTTTTTTAAATTGTAAGAGAAAATGCCTGATTGAATCCAGGCAGGGTAGGAATGTCCGTTTCTTATGTTCAAAAAGTAATATTGGGCAATGTAATGATTTAGTGGGGTGCAAACTGATGACCAGTGACCAGGAAGTCCCAACTGACTGCATAATGGATGGAGTTTAGACTAAATTATGTTGAATGACCAGTGACCAGGAAGTCACAACTGCCTGCATAATGGAGTTTAGACTAAATTATGTTGAATGTAAGAATATCACTTATGTCCAAAGTGCCATGATTAGACATATGCAGAGCAGGCAAATGATGCCATCGGAGTAGGCAAGTAATACAGAGTAATCTACTGTCTCAATAGAACTGGAACTAATGACCAATAAATGGCAGTTGACAGCAACATTGGAACTAAGATTTAATACATCTAAAGAAAAAAAATTGACTTCAGCATGTCCAATGGGCCATGATCTAGGTTAAGGCAAAGCAATCTCGATGATGCTAACCAAATTTGAGAACATGCTCTTCACATCAATGTGATTGCATTAAATCATTTCAATTCTAAAGATGATCTAAGCCTGATAATACATTCTCAATGGGATGAGTGGCAGGTGAGCATTAAAAGATTTCGTCCAACAGAAATATTGATTATCAACATCTTTGTGCATGGTTTATCCACAAACTATTTTGGTCTTCAATTAAACGATGTGGAAGCTTTAAGTCTCTAATCCCTACAAATCTTTACCAAACCAAATTTGAAAACATGCTCCTCACATCAATGTGATTGTATTAAATCATTTCAATTCTAAAGATGATCTAAGCCTGCTAATACATTCTCAGTGGGATGAGTGACAGGTGAGCATTAAAAGATTTTATCCAACAGAAATATTGATTATCAACATCTTTGTGCGTGGTTTATCCACAAACTATTTTATTCTTCAATTAAAGAATGCAGAAGCTTAAAGTCTCTAATCCCTACAAGTCTTTACCAAAACAAAAAGAATAAGAACTTACGTGGAAGAAATTGAGAACAGAGGCCAATTCCCACATGTTGCGAAGCAGCCATCGTCGCTTGTGAGGAGGAGGAGGAGGAGTCGTCAAAACTGTACAGAAATCCCTGTCTTCACTGTTACTTTTGCGGGGGGTGGAACGTTCAACAGTTGGTGCGAGGGGCGCCAAACGTGCAGATGTCTTGGCAGTGCAAGCCCGTGCCAGGCGCCGCTTCCTATCCTGCTGCTGCTGATCTTCTGCATGGGACAGACCTCCACCTCCTCCGTCCAACATAATCATCACACACCAACAAACCCTCTTATTAGCCTGCCAGACTGTCTTCTAGCGGTAAACCGATGGGAGTTTATTGCAACTAGACCAACTTCAACTCTCAGCTAGAAATTCCCTGCACTGTTCTCTTCCTGTAAACTAGTGGGAGTTTATTGCCGCTGGTCCAAGTTCAACTCTCCACTATAAATCCTCCGGACTGCCTCTAAAGGTAAATTACTGGGACTTTACCACCGCCAGTCCAAGCTTGATTCGCAGCTAGAACTCCTCTGGCAGAAAACTGGTGAATCTTATCACACGTGGTCCAAGTTGAATTATCTGCTACCAATCTTCTAACGGTAAAATGATGGGAGTTTATCAACGCTAATCAATTTTTTATTCTCAGCTTTAAATCCTACAGCAGAAAATTGGTGGAGCTCTGATAACAATATTCTAGCTGTAAATTCTGGGAGTTTATCACCGCTAATCAATTTTTTATTCTCAACTAGAAATCCTACTGCAGAAAATTGGTAGGAATGTATAGAGGCTCATCCAAATTTGATTCTCAGCTGTAAGTCCTCTGGCAGTAATTGGTGGGAGTTTATCATCATAGTCCAATTTCTATTCGCGGCTACAATCCTCCATGCCTAAATTTGTAGGAGTTCATCACCGCTAGTCCAGAATTCAATCCCTGGCTAGAATCCTCACACCATCTTAGCCCTGAAATCCTTCCCGCCAACAAAAAGCTAGTCCACCTTGAAAAAGCAAAACCTTAAATCTTCCAATTATTAAAAACTGAATCACAATGGCTGATTTCAAATCTCATAGACAATGTATTTATCCGCAAACCCTCTTGCAACAATTTATAGACTGCGGAAAACAGAAATCTTTAACAAAGACCAATAATGTTCGGCATTGTAAAGGCTTACCACCACTGGCCCAGGTTCGACTCTCCGGGCCGCTTGCAGGCTGCGAATTTTCAGAAAATTAGCCAAACAGAATTTAAACCCTAAGAATCCCTGTCCTATTATTAAAAGCAGAATCACAGCAATTGGCTTGTTTCCTTTCGCTCTATTTTTCGGCACAAACCCTCTCACAGAAATTTACGAACTGCCGAGGCACAAAATCTTCAATACAGAACGACGACGGCGACGACGGCGACGACGTCGTTGTTCGGCATTTCTTCATGTAAATCCTCCACAGAATTTATTTTAAAATTGGACATGAAAAATATTCTGCGCTTGAATAGATCCTGCTGACCAATTTGGCCTCCTTGTAGTTAACTTTCTAACTCTATCTTATCTCATCTGGAAGGGAGTGAAGACGCACGTCGAGAGATCGAATCGCGGCAAAAGCGAGGGCTGTGCGGAAGAGGCACAGGCGCGACCATTTCTTTCAGTTAGGCAGCGTGCAGGCATTGTAATTGCAGAGAAGAAAAAGACATTAGAGAACCTAACCCGCCCGCCGCGAGAACAATATTTTAACCCTAGTTAGATGCCTGCCTTGGCTTACGGTTTTGCCTCGGTCTATGTGCCTCGACTAGAGGTAACGGCGATTGGAGAACTTTCTTCTTGTTGTTTGAGGTAGGTACCTAGTACTTTTGTGTAGTTCAATGATTAAAAATGTTGTATTGTCTATGGATTTTTGGATTTTTGGTTTGTTAGTGAAGTTGTTAGTGAAGTTGTTAGTGAAGTTGAATGAATTTAAATGAACTCATGAAGGATCAAGTCTTGTCAAATGCAAAGCCCCTTGACATCATAAGGGATGAGATAGGGATCGTGTCCCAAGTGAATTTGGCGGAATGGATACCCTTCAATCTTGGCTCTTAATTGAAGAAGTTCAGCCTATGGCTCGTGTGTTCGTATGGGGTTTGCAAAAACGAATCTGGGTTTGACCCTCCATCGAAAAAAAGAAATATTGTATTTTTATTTTTTTTTAATTTTTGGGTTGTGGAGGAAAGGGGTCAATGTGGTTATAAGGGAGAGGATCCTATAGTTGAGAACCCTAACTTCATGCTTCTAAAAATCTTACGCCAAAATTTTGAATCACTCTAAATTAAGATTTGAACGTAAGATTCATCATATAATTCATTATATTAGTCTCTTTAATGGAAGGTGTCTTTAAAATTAATTTATAAAGATTTAGTTTATCAAGAAACTTTTATTAGTCAATCATTAAAATATTAACAAGTTTCCACAGTCCATAATAATCTATTGCTAAAAATTTTGGCTTGAAACTGTGTGAATTTTTTAAATCAACATTTCAAACCAAACTTCATGATCCATAATGTATGCAATAAGAGAGAAGAAGAATGAAAGAATGAGATAGCAAACTTAGATGGATAATAAGTGAGGGGGTTGAGAGGATTGGACTTGGATTTGACCAAAAAATTAATAAAGAATAAACCCTTATTAGTGGAGCTTGATTTGAAACGTTGACTTAAAAAAATCATACAATTTCAAGTCAGAAATTTTAGCAATGCATTAAAATATTATTTGTTAGTAAAAGAATTCCATATAACATTTTGTTTGGAAATATCCTGAGGGGGTCCCCTTTAGCTTAGAGCCAAGGATTGAGGGGTATCCATTCCACCAAAATTCGTCTGGGCATGATCCTGGCCTCATCCTTTTTAGGAGTCGGGGCTTTGCACTCAACAAGACTTGATCCCTGGTGGGCTCAATCTGAACCTTTCAACTTCACCAATAAAACAAGGGTCCATTGATAAGTAGGAGGTTTCTTCCACAGTGTGTCAAATTATGATATTGCTATCAGGATTCAACCGTGTAGTTTTCGAGTCAAACTCATTGACCCATGATTCATGAGTAGTGGTTCACAAGAACCCATCTCTCATGATAATGAATGGTCCACTTAGCACTCATTGCATCTAGGTGATGCTCACGGAGGTGAAGCATTGGTCCATCCCGGGAGGTCACCCATCCCAGTACTACTCCAGCTCAAGCACGCTTAACCACAAAGTTTCCCCCAAGGTTAAGCCCACTTAGCTTGCTACCCCATTTGCAAAACCTTCAGCAAGTGTTGTGCCTTATGAACCATTCATTATAGAGCCCCTTTAGCTCATCAATTGATAAGTAGGAGGTTTCTTCCACAGTGTGTCAAATTATGATATTGCTATCAGGATTCAACCGTGTAGTTTTCGAGTCAAACTCATTGACTTCATATAACATTTCAAGGGGTATTGCAAGTTAACTTTATGATCATGTAGTGATTATATAGAGTATCATCGAACCTCTATTTTTTGTAAAAGTGACATGGACTCTTATCTATCTATACTTAAGGTCTGGAGTTATGACTCGTCATATAACTCACTACATTAGTGTGTCTAATGGAAGGTGTCTTTAAAATTATATTTTAAAGATTTAACTTATCAAGTAATTTTTATTAGTCAAACGTTAAAATACCATTTGTTATTAAAGAATTTCATTTAACACCTAAAAATTATAATAGTCATTATTATTATTGTTCACACACACACATGATATTTACAAAATATCTTTTTTACAACACAAATAATCATAAACCTATTTCAATTCTACTCTATATAAGATCCACTCCCTCACTCTCCAATAAACCAACTATTTAAACTTTAACCTTAAATATCTAAAAATTGTCACCAATACTACAGTTGTTTATTAACAATAAATTTAATGACAAATTCCAAATTATAATTTAATTCATCCAATACAAATGTTTTTATACTTTATTGTGTATCAATACAATTAATATTTTATACTTCATCCAATAAAAAAAAATTATTTACCCTTTAAATATCAATACCTAAACCTAATTTATTACACCCTGAAAACTAAATTGTTAATGTCCTACCTTAAATTACTACACCCTAAAATCTAAAATGTTAATAACTAACCGTAAAAATCTATTTGTGTTGTTCTTTGTTCCATTTTCGTCAAACATTATGGTGTGGAAGAGCATGGATCACCTCGCAACACTTAGTATTTTTCACTTAGTATCGAAATTTATTTTCATATGCCACTAATCCACAAAGATTATTCTTAGTGCATAGTAGCCAAGTGAATAGGGAAATGAATCATTGAGGGCCAAGTCACTCAAGACTTCACCTATCTTGAACTCAATTATACTGAAATAACATATACATGAAAAGCTTCTTGAAAGCTAGCAAGCCTTGATGGTGTGCCAAATTTGACTAGATGATGGAACCAAGGTGCAAGAAAGTGTGGATCCATGGTACATTTATCATTTTTGCATTTTTCAAGTTGATCTCATCAAATAGTGTGTCAAATCTTTACTACAACTATATATTGAAATCCCTTTTCAATGAATTTTTGGATTGTATGTGTGGTTATGTTGAATCACTAATTTTTATGGGTATGATATTTTTTAATTTTTTGAGTATGATATTTTTTAATTTTCTATGTATTGGATTTTTCTGTTGAATCAATATTTTTTATGTTAAATCATTGTTTAGCTCAAGAATTATAGTTGGAACAAGAGTATGTTTGTAGTCTTGGTTTCTAGGTAGTTTACCAACCAATGGAGTCTTTGTATTTTCTACACATTACCAACAAGCAAAGAAATATCTTTGATGATCTAGACACCTTATGCCTACTCTCCAAATTGGTATTTTCATTATTTATATGGATAATTTTTCATAGAGATAAACCCTTATTTGATTTGTTAAATCCATATTTGATTCATTGCCCTAATTTATTCGTTTTATTTATAAATTTGATCCTTTTATTTCTAGTTGTTAATGTGGACTATCACTCCTTGGCATTTACTACCATCTGACCTTGACCTAGAGGATTAAAGCTAAAAGGATTACCATTATACCATTCTTATTAGGTGGTGCAACATGGAAGAGTAGAGGGTTTTGAGAGAAAGGAGCATTCACTCTTGATGTGTGCATATAGAGTGAGTGAAAAATAACAATAATTTTTCTACTACCTCTATTATTATGTCATTTATAGTACCCATTTGTTTTTTTTTTAAAGGTGTATATCCACACCGTATTCATGAAGGAATCTGCAACATGGTTGTACAATTATTGATATACATATAGTCTAGTTACTTATTCCACCAAAACAGTGGAGATAAGACTTAGAAGTCAACTCAAGTAATAAGAATCCAAAATGGTGGCAATGAACTTCTAAAAATCTTTGATAGAGTATTTTTTATTGGTGTAACATAGATGATGAGTATTCTAGAAAATATTTTAACTTGTTTGTTAAGTTATTGGAAATCGCATACTTCATTTAGTTTAAATCCTATAAATTTTGGAAAAGCATACAAGTTTGTCGATATTATAGGCTTGTTGAATTTACTAAATCTAAAAGAATAGGGTCTTTAGAATATTATCACTACCCTTAAGGTATTTATATTGTATAATCAAGTGTCTTTACAATGCATTGTAGGAAAATATAGTTCAAACCAAAGGGGGAAGTTGATGTACAAAAACTATGTAGAGGATGACAAAGTCACAATTGATTTTAGATGACGTCAATTTCAAGCTCATAGAGGTACTAAACCATATTTTGATTTTTAAGATTTTTTATTTCATATTTTGTTTTTATTTTTAAGATTTTATTTTTGTTTATTTCAAGCTCGAGGTAAAAAAATATATGTTGATATATACTATGTATTTTTATTTTATGTATGCATGTGAATATAAATATATTTGTGTGTGTATATTTATATGCACATGCATGTGTGTAATGTGTTTCTTTTATATTTGATTACTAATAAAAATTCAAGTCTGGGTACAATATATTACGGCTACCAATATTTATAGGTAGAGCCCATCAAGCTACATATCAAGTTTTTGAAAAGGAACCAAATCTACAATATTTCATATATATATATATAAACAACTTCATTCACTGCCCTCCACTGTAACCTTGAGGTTGTACCTTTTTACCCTATTCATGAATCTTTCTATTGGCTTCAATGTTGTTGGAATTTTATGAATCCACACCAAGAAAGGTTCCTAGTGGTGGTGAAATTCTTTCCCAACCATTGTTCTCAATTTTTTGACAAGTAATTTCCAAGTCTCTAACTTTAACATCTCTTTTAATTCATACAGATGAAGCTTGTAATATTGATTCTGAAAATCAATATACTCCTTCTAGAACTTGTTATCAACTTTCCTCAAGTCTTGGGCCAAAAATCAACATCCTTGAGATCTATCCTAAATACAAATGTGGAGCCTTCATCCAGAATCTTCATAAACATGTTAGTTATAATCTTCAATGTTATTGTAACATGTTCAATAATATTCAAAGTTGTGTCTTAAAGCAGACTCAATAAAAGATCTTATTTTACCTTGGTATTAGTCCTCGTTTCTCTTTTTCTAGACATTCCATAAAATTTCAGTACAAAAAATAATCCAAAAAACATTATTGTCAACTTTTAAACCCTTATCATAACCACACAAAATTCCATACCAAGACACATTTTTTATATAATCCCATCCCAAAAAATTACCCATAAAAATTGATCAAATAGAACAAGCAAATTTATATTTGAAAAATATATGATCAACATCCTTAATACAATTATAGATTGTACAAGCATTTTGGGAGAAACTGACAACTAAATTTTTCTGCAACAAAAGTCATCTTAAACAACATTTCTTAGGCTCAACCTTATTTGACCAACAAGCTTTCAAAGTACCAAACCAATCTTTTTCCCCAAGACTTAGGTTCCAAACTTAATTGACATGTTTCAAAACATCATAGGATTCAGTCAAAATATTATAAAGGCCAAGCGATTTCACTTTCAAGATGGGGGTTTCATCCTTCCATTTCAAATTATCATAGCATTCAGGATTGAACTTTCCTTTAATTGGGAACTGCATCATTTTCAGAGCTTTTGTAATAACAAAATAAGTTCTCTTGTTAGAATCAGGGATAATAAACTCACTTTTTAGTTGTACCCAAGTTTTAATCTCATTATTGCTAAGAATATCTTGAAACTTTGGAACTCCCAATTTTTCCCATTCTTTTTGCAGAGAACCCTTGCAATATGGCCAAGGGTTTATTTTTATGAGAGAGATTCCACCATATTGATCTAAAGTTAACCATTTCATTGTTAGTTTTATTAACAACTTCATATCCAACCAATTGATTTGTAGTGCCCCTCTTGTTTGCATCATGTTAATGTGAGATCGGTGTTTTAGCTTCACCATTTCCTCGTGATTATTATGGTGATTATTTTATGGCTTTGATTGGTGTGCATGAATCACCACATGTTCGAGATGAGATTCCTCAACATGTCAGTTGGTGGCATTTTGTGTGTTTACATGATTCGTTTATTATTATGTTTCAATTCAGTGAAATGCATTATTTATGTTGTGATTAAATGTGATCCTTGATGGCACCTTATTTTTTTGCAAATTTGAAGTGTCTATGTCCTTTCAATGTGTCGACAAAGGTTAGGTCGACATATTGCTAAATCTACCTCAGAGCCCATCTTCGCCAATTAAAATTTTGTAACTCATAGGTCATATTGCAAATCTCTGTGGTAGAAAGTTTCTTGGTACATATGGTTGTAAGTTTGTTCAGTTTCGCGCTTCTTGTATGAGTGTTGATGGGCTATCTAATGCTTTTTTTATTATGACCAGGCTAAATTTGGTGTTTCGAGAAGTTGCAAATTTCACAATTCTGAAGGCAACCCATTTCGTTTTTGGGTCTAAAAAATCTTCAATTCCATTTTCATAAAAAATGGAGGCCATATGATGCATTATTTTAATGTGTTTCGGTTGTAGCGAACACATCCAACATGCCAGTTTACAAAGGAGGTATCTAAATTTTGATAGTTGGGTGAAATATTATTTAAAACCCATGTTTTAAATAATTGGTTATGGCTACTTGCAAAAAATCATGGCTCCAGGGATCTCCATTTATGCGCAATGAAATTTCATCATTTAGGCGGTACGCGAAATTAAAAATTGGCATATTTCCTAAAGTTTGAAATGAAAATGTTCAAAATATTTTAAATACCATGCAATGAAAGTGCATGTGAATTGGAAATTCTAGGGAAAATTTTAATTAATTGCCAAACTTTATAAAGTTAACTTTAATAAGTTTTCTTTCCCTGCCAGCCCGTGATGGTGAAGGCTGACGGTAGGAGAGGGGTGTGGGGAAGTGGGCAAAGCTTGCAAGTTTATAATATTTAAAGAAAAATGATTTTGTTGTTGCTGTAAAAGGAAGTATGATATTTTAAGGACTTTCTAAAGTTTTAAGCTTAAATAAAATGCTTTCCCCGCCAACCTGCAATGTCGTCAACAAAAGCTAGCGGGCAAGTGGGGGAGATGAGTGGGAGGTATTGTGGAGAGTTTGAAACGTTATAAACATTTTATTATTACCTTAGCAATTTTTATTAAAGCTTTGAGAGATTATTCTCTTTGCTACCCGTTAGGCCGCCATAGATTTTGCTATCGTAGAAAATGCTTGCGGGAAAGTAGGCAAACATAAATGTGGCTTCTCCTGGGCATTAAAATTATTTATCATCATGTGCAAGGTCATTTGGAGGATTTTTGGTGCTAAATTTGTGATAGTTTTTCACTTTTCATATCTGCAATGAACATTTGTGGAGTTGGAAATGGTGTGTTCTCACGTTTTTGGGTTTTAGACTGAGTTTTGATGTCATTTTTTAGCTACAAACGGTGGTTTTTTCCTTCCAAAAGGTGCCGAAACCTTTTCTCAAACATGGGTAGTGGTTTCGGCTATGTCTTACCTGCTTTATGAGCACCAATAAGCTGAAATGACCTGTGCAAAATGCATAAATTGCCTAGCAGCCAAAGAAATGTATGGATTTGCATTTTCAAGTATAATGTAAATGGTTTTATACTACCAGATGCCTAAGTTAAAATAAAGCTCAGTCTTTGGTTGAAGGTAAAATGAAATTGGTAATTACAGGTGAGTGAGTCAATTGCAGGCAAAATGCATAAGCGGGAGGATTGCAAACCAACTGTTTGACAAAATGTCAAACTATTTGCAATTTAAAATGAGGCCTCTAGAATGTTAAAAAGTATGATTAAATCATATATTTGAAAACTAGCAGTGAAGTTAACAATATATGGGGTAAAGATTTTACCTACATAGAAAAATGGAAACTGGGTAAGTGGGTTTTGACCCTGAGATTAATATTTTTCACTTGCTAAGTGAAAATGAGGGTAGAAAACATGTTTTTACAAACAAGTAAAAAGTTGCATAGGATTTGCAAGTTGAAAAGGATGCACAAACTTCAACTACAAATAAGAAGGGAAAATGGAGAGTAAAGAGGCATTTTTTAAATTTTGTTGTAGACCTAAAGGTTCAATTGGTGACAACTGTCAGACAAAGATTTAATCTGAGTTTATTCTCTTCTTTATATTGTAATTTTTGTCTCTTTTTTAGGGGTTCCAAGTTCTCCAGGTTGAAGATATTGTAATTTTGTACGGGGTTTTCTCTAGGTTAGGATTTCTTCAAATTTCAAAGTGCAATGTTGTAATCCATTTTGTTAATGACAAGCAAATCAATGTGTAGCTTTGGAAGAATTGTGCCATATTGTAATGTCTCCAGAATGTATTCATTATGTTTTTAATCAAAATATTATAATGGTTTTTTTTGCACATTTGTTGTAACAATTATTTAGTTGATGGCTCTTGTTCAAAGAACAGGTTAAAGTGTGCTCTCAGTTAAATGTTGAATATATTGTGTTGCATTCAGGATCTATAAGAATGTTGTAGATGTGTCCTAAATGGACCTCGTTATTGTAATATAGTAATGATTTAATGGTACTGGTTTTGTGTTTAGGCTATTACCAGATAGGTTATTTCATCTTGACTCTGTTATGGACAAGGAACTAGTCTAGTATGATTCTTTTGTGCAAACCCTAGAAGGAATCACCATTTAAAATCTTAAAGAATCTTTCCCATTTTCATGTTTAACTTATTTTTGGTTCTTTGACATAAAGGTTATGCCTAAAATGATTATATTGTAACTTCTTTGTGTGTTTGAGATGAAGATTTCTCTTAATTTATTTGTTCTCAGTTTGGGTACCATGTCTAAATGTAATTAAATGTATAAGACCCTTTATGCATCTATCTGAAAACCATCCACATGTTAGAAATCTATAATGGGTTGTCTAGTGCAAGTCTTATTATATGTGTAGATATTTGAATAGGAACACCCTCTTGAGTATTGTGGAACTCAAAGTGCAGAAGGTTTGTTATAGCCTTATTTTTTGGATTTTGTTATCCCTGATGTGTTAATAGTGCAAGACCTTTGTCTTAACCTCTTGACCCCTTGGTTTAGGCATTGTGATTTTCTTTAGGATTGGGGGTTGCAAGAAAAAAACCAACAAATTGGTGACTCTGCTAGGGAGATCAAAAGAGTGTCCATTTGGAAAGATTCAAAGCATTAGATGAATCTAAACATCTAGTTCGGATTATTGAAATTTTCAGACCTGGAAGAGGTTTTTTTGCAGTAGATTTAAAAGAAATTATGTGTGATTGTTGTTGGAGAAGACCCAGAATAATATTAATCTTTGAAACATATTCATATTGTTTGAAGTTTAGTCTTCTATGAAGAGAGGCGGTAACTTTGTGAAAAGAACCTGATAAAGATGTGAAGAATATTTTAGATCTATAAATATTTCTAGTCAAGAAATAAAATTTGCAACAGTTGCAACATATCCAGGTATTTTCTAGTTTTCAATAAGGATAATTTTATGTATGAAAACCATGTTTGAAAGTCTTGAGAAAATTTGGTTCCCTATTGAGTGAAACTAAGCACTAAGAAAGGGAAACAATTGTGATAATTTTGCATACTTCTGAATTATAATTTGCAGCCTATGTATTATGTTGAAGAAGTATGCTTGTTCTTTAATATGCCCGCTAAAGAGATCTTAAGTGTAGATGCATTTGGGTTATGCATTGTAATATTTTAAGGTTGTGATGAAAGAAATAAATAGGGCAATAAATGATCAACTGTAGAGTTGATGTAGGAAGTTTGCAAAAGGTGTAAGAAAATGTATCATCCACCTGTATATCCATGTGGGGTGTCATATTTAAACATGAAAAGTGTGCAACCCCTGTCATGTCATCAAAGAAAATTCTCTGTGGGAAGATATAGACCATTAAATTTTAATGGTATTCAAGGTTTCCCAAAACTTGTTCATAATGAAGTTAGGGAACACTTTCCAGAATTCAAAGGGCAAAGCTCAGAATCAGCATGTAGACATTTGCAAAAATTCATGGACTTGATGGGAGATTATGAAATAGGTCATAAAGTTATTTGTTCAATCTCTGAAGGAAGATATCAGAGATTGGTTTTCATATTTTCCAGTGTGCTCTATCTCTTCGTGGAATGAGTTCATGGTAGAATTCATAGAACAGTTTGGTGAAAGAATTGATCCAAGTTTACTGAGATAAAAACTTATGAACATCCAAAAAGAAGAAGATGAGTTGGTTCTTGCATTCAATCTCAGATTTTCAAAGGCAATTAGGGATATTCCATAAAATATAAGACCAAATGATGCATTGTGTTTGTTTGTTTACCTTGGTGCATTTAATGAAGAAATGGGCTATCTATTAAGAGATAAAGAGCTTGCAACACTTCATCATGCATATAAAATTGCCATGGATATTGAAAACAACTAAAAATATTCAATGATGAAGGGATACATGGTTGCAAGTGTTGGTTATCCTAGCACACCTCATGTAAATGGAATTTATGGATCAGACAATAGAAATGATTGTCAAGATGATAATGCTTCTATTGTTCCAATTTTTCCATCATTACAACATACAAAGCACAATGAACTCCAAATTGAACATCAACAAAATTTGAGCAGTGTTGATTAGATGCCTTTCGTTCAAGAATTATTTGACATGAAGAGACATAAGGGAGAATCGCAATATGGTTTGTTTGCAATATTTTTGGATGCCTTGTTGGAGGTCCCCAAAAATTTCAAACTTGAAGATTCAATGTGCATTGATTTGTTTTGTGAAATTTATGAGCCAGGGCTGAGTACCTTGCCAAAAGATTGAAGCCTCATAGTTTTGATCAAGTATTTGATTAGATAAAAAGATATTAAAGAGTCCAATGTGACTATACAAGAGGTGTGGTGTCTCAAAATGAAAATAGTAGTTGTCCTATTAAGAAAAATCATAACATGATGCACATAATTGAAAAGAGTATATCAGAAAATGAAGATCCATCTTGTTTGAATGAGGATAATGAGTGTAATCAATCCTCTAGCAGCATATATACAGATTGATATAGCAATGATGAAGATAAAGATACATGGTATGATGACAAAATAGATATGCATGAAATCTCTCCTTGTAATTTCTTGGATGATGAAATAAAATAGATGCAAGATTTCATTCCATGTTATGTTTTGATTAGAGACAATGGTGCAGGTGTTGCAAATATTTCATTACAAATCAATGGTCAAGATATTGAAAATGAAACTTTAAGCATTCATTCTGAAAAATTCTAAGCATAGTTTATGTAGTGATGAGTTTTCTAGTGATGAAGATCATGATGATAATGAAGTTCTTGATTATTTTTCTGAGGATTATGAATTTTTCTATAAGGATGATGTAAAGGTGTCTTCTTCATATAAAGGTTGTAATGATGTAAATTTTGATTAAGTCACTTGTTCACAAGTGAATGAACAAATTTCATTTGGTGAATACCTAGAGTATAGTTCGGGTTTTCTGCCAATGGAGCATACTAACCCTGTGAGTGATGGTGACTTTGAAGATAAAAACTTGTGTGTTCAATATACCGATCCTAAGCACAATGTTAGAGATGATAAAGACGCTTATGATGTTGACTATGATGTTAATGAACATGATTATGTCCTTGTTGCTCGTGATTGTTTATATGAAACAAAGATGGAATATGCTTGTTTCTTTGTAGAAATGGACATATTTTCATTCAATGAAGAGTGCATTGGTGTGAAAAAGAATGAAGATGCTTGTTCAATTATTAATGAACAAATTTCATATTACAATGAATCTTCCACACTTGGGTCAACATACCTATCAATTTATGATGCGCATGAAGTTGTGAACACAAATGAATGTCTTTTTGCTGACCCTATTAGTTCTCAAATGTTTGAGCATTTATTTGAAGCATTTCATTTGGAATTGCATAATGGTCTGAAGAATGAGTTTGACATCATGTATAAACCTGAGATGGAAGTGTTTACTGATGCATGGGATGTAGATAGTACTGATATTTCTTGGGATAATCCTAATTCGAATGATGACAATGATGTTATAGATTTTGATGAATATTGTTTTTAGACCACTAAGGCATGTAATAGTGTGACTAATTTGCAATGCTCAAGGAGTGTGAATGTCAATATAATGCAAGTCGGTCTGAGCATATGTCTATGTATGGACACTTTTTGTTCATCACACAAAATGAGTGCTTGTCTAGCATGGGACAAAAATTAGAGGATGACTCCAAGGTTTTATATGAGTCTTTTATTCAATCTGATTTCTTGAACTTGGAGTTTCAATTTGACTTTGATAAATGAGGGCATATGCTTCTAGATGGGACTATTGAACAAAGTGTTTATGAAAGTTTCATGTTAGACATGCAAACTGAATATGATGTCAAATTTTATGATGCCAATGATCAAGTGGGCTATGAATGTTTTCAATCTTCAGTTTAGTTGGATGGGCATTTAGTAGAACATGACAATGAGTTGGATAAGGTAAAATGTCACAATGATTATGGATTTCAGTTAGTGTCTAATTGCAGATTTTAGATTGACAGAATTAATGGTGGAATTGGAAAGCATAGTAACATGGTTGAGCATGATAGTGGTGATGTTGGTTTTCAGGTGTACAATGGTAGTGTTTTCAGACTTGGCCCAGTGAAGATAGTAGAGAATAAAGTATTTGACAGAGGGAAGGATTGATACTTCTTTTTTGGGGGCCTGGGGCAACCAAATAAATTTTGAAAAATGGTTTTCAATGCAACATAAAGGAGCAATTATAGAGCACCCAATGGATTTTACACTTGGTTTACTCCCCATATATCTAGAATCTCGCCATGCCTGCAAGGGGCATGCATCCCCAAACATGAGCCACTGATGGCGCCTGCAAATTTGAAGTGCTTATGTCCTTTCAATGTGTCGACAAAGGTTAGGTCAACATACTGCTAAATCTACCTCAAAGCCCATCTTCGTCGATTAAAATTTTGCAACACAAAGGTCATATTGCAAATCCGTGTGGTAGAAATTTTCTTGGTACATATGGTTGTAAGCCTATCCAGTTTTACACTTCCTAGACGAGTTCTAATGGGCTATTTAATGCTTTTTTGATTGCGACCGGACTAAATTTGGTGTTCTAAGAAGTTACAAATTTCACAATTTTGAAGGCAACCCATTTCTTGTTTGGGTCTAAAACATCTTTAGTTCCATTTTCATCAAAACCAGAGGCCATATGATGCATTATTTTAATGTGTTTGAGTTGTGGCAAACACATCTAGCAAGCCAGTTTATAAAGGAGGTACCTAAATTTTGATAGCTAGGTGAAATCTAAGTTAGACCCCATGTTTAAAATAATTGATTATGTCCTCTCAAAAAAAAATCACAAATCTAGGGGCCCTCGTTTATGCGCAATGAAATTTCATCATTTGGGCGGCAAGGGAAATTAAAAATTGGCATATTTCCTAAAGTTTGAAATGCAAATGTTCAAAATATTTTTAATATTTTAAATACTATGCAATGAAAGTGCACGTGAATTAGAAATTTTAGAGAAAAGTTTAATTAATTGCCAAACTTTATAAAGTTAACTTTCATAATTTTTTATTTCCCCATTAGCCCACAGTAATGAAGGCTAACAGCAACAGAGGGGTGCGGGGAAGCGGGCAAAGCTTGCAAGTTTATAATATTTAAAGAAAAATGATTTCATTGATGATATAAAAGGAAGGATAATATTTTAAGGACTTTCTAAAGCTTCAGTAAAATGCTTTCCCCGCCAACAACATTTGTTGTCATCAACAAACAAGGAGGGGAGATGAGTGGGAGGTATTGTGGAGAGTTTGAAACTTTATAATTATTATTACCTTAGAAATGTTTATTAAAGCTTTAAGAGCTTATTCTCTTTGTTTCCCGCCAACCACTACAACTTTTTCTGCCATAGAAAATGCTTGCGGGGAAGCGGGCAAGCATAAATGTGGCTTCTCCTGGGCATTAAAATTATTTCTCATCACATGCAAGGTCATTTGGAGGATTTTTGGTGCTGCATTTGTGATAGTTTTTCACTTTTCATATCTGCAATGAACATCTGTGGAGCTGGAAATGGTGTGTTCTCACGTTTTTGGGTTTTAGACTGAGTTTTGATATCATTTTTTAGCTACAAATGGTGGTTTTTGCCTTCCAAAAGGTGCCTGGACCATTTCTCAAACATGGGTAGTGGTTTTGGCTATGTTTTACCTACTTTTGGGCACTAATAAGCTAAAAAGGACCTATGAAAAATGCATAAATTGACTAGCAGCCAAAGAAATGTATGGATTTGCATTTTCAAGTATAAAGTAAATGGTTTTATGCTACTAGATGCCCAAGTTAAAATAAAGCTCAGTCTTCAATTGAAGGTAAAATGAAATTGGTAATTACAGGTGAGAGTGAGTCAACTGCAGGGAGAATGCACAAGCAGAAGGATTGCAAACCAACTATTTGACAAAATGTCAAACTATTTGCAATATAAAATGAGGCCTCCAAAATGTTAAAATGTATGATTAAATCATATATTTGAAAGCCAACAATGAAGTTAACAGTATATGGGTAAAGATTTTACCTATAGAGAAAAATGGAAACTGGGTAAGTGGGTTTTGACCTTGAGATTAATATTTTTCACTTACAAAGTGAAAATGAGGGTAGAAAACATGTTTTTACAAGCAGGTAAAAAGCTGCACGAGATTTGAAAGTTGAAAAGGATGCAAAAACTTCAATTGCAAATAAGTAGGGAAAATGGAGAGTAAAGAGGCATTCTTTAAATGCAAATTTGTTGTATACCTAAAGGTTCAATTGGTGACAAGTGTTAGACAAAGATTCAATCTAAGTTTATTCTCTTCTTTATATTGTAATTTATGTCTCATTTTTAGGGCTTCCAAGTTCTCCAGGTTGAAGATACTGTAATTTTGTACAAGGTTGTCTCTAAGTTAGGAGTTCTTCAAATTTCAGAGTGCAATGTTGTAATCCATTTTGTAATGGAAAGCAAATCAGTTTGCAACTTTGGAAGAATTGTGTCATACTGTAATGTCTCCAAAATGTATGCATTATGTTTTTAATCAAAATAATCAAAGATTATAATGGTTTTTTGCACATTTGTTGTAACAAGTATTTAGTTGACGTCTCTTATTCAAAGAATAGGTTAAAGTGTGCTCTCAATTAAATGTTGAATATATTGTGTTACATTCAGGATCTATAAAAATGTTGCAGATGTGTCCTAAATTGACCTCGTTATTGTAATGCAGTAATGATTTAATAGTCACTAGTTTTATGTTCAGGCTATTACCAGATAGGTTATTTTATCTTGACTTTGTTATGGACAAGGCACTAGTCTAGTATGCTTATTTTGTGCAAACCTTCAAAGGAAGCACTATTTAAAATCTTAAAGAATCTTTCCCATTTTCATGTTTAACTTATTTATGGTTTTGTGTATCTTCATGGAGATTAAAGAACATAGAGGTTATGCTTGGAATGATTCTATTGTAAGTTCTTTATGTGTTTAAGATGAAGATTTCTCTTAATTTATTATTTCTCGGTTTGGGTACAAGGTGCAAGGGGATCATGTCTAAATGTAATTAAATGTACAACACTCTTTATATATTTATCTAAGAACCATCCACATGTTAGAAATTTTCAATGAGTTGTCTAGTGCAAGTCTTATTGTATTTACAGATCTTTGAATAGGAACACCCTCCTGAGTATTATGGAACTCAAAGTACAGAACATTGGTTATAACCTTGTTCGTTGGATTTTATTGTCCTTGATGTGTTGATGGTGCAAGACCTTTGTCGTAACCTCTTGATCCCTTGGTTTAGACATTGTGATTTTCCTTAGGATTTGGGGTTGCAAGAAAAAACACCGACAATCTTCATGATTGATGTTTTGAAAAAATAATTTATATAGTAAATGCATATGTTATTTTATGTTTTATGATATTGGACCCCATTGGGATGATTATGTTGTGCTTTGGCTATATATACATTGAGGAGGTACCCTTGACTTGCATCGAATGGTTATAGGTACAGGGTTATTTCTTCACCTGGCTATATAGGTCTGAGTTACTTCCCCAATGGTGGTTAATTTGAAGATGTCACATTGGGCCCCTCCTTATCCGTTCCATGGTCATACTCAACAAGTACAATATGTGCTATATTTGACCCTATGTGAACCAAGATTTGAGTTAGGAATTATTCTAAAATCCTATGTGTTGTGAAATGCTAGTGCATGCTTGATTTAAATCATTTATGAATTTCATGTTTTTTGTAAAATATTTAATAAGTTGCAAATTACATGATTAAATTGTATTTTAATCATAGAATTGGATTAAGGTGAATATTTCAATGATAGTTTAGAATAATTTTTTTATCATAAATGAAATAATAGGAATTTAAACGAGTCTTATATTTATTATTAAAATATTCTCTATGTTTTGGGAAAAGGGAAAATAGAATGAAAGAAGAAATGAAATTTATTTATTGTTTAATTTAAATTTTGAAAATTCTCCGAGTTGGGAATTGTGAGTTATGTGTGGATTAATTATCTTGCTTAAATTTTGTTTTTTGTAAAATTAAAGGAATATGCGTATATGAATTTAAATCATAAATTTAAATGATACATGTTATTCAAGAATGAATTTAAATGCGTAATTGGGATTTGGGTAAAATTGGGAATTAAGGGATAGAAAATGAATTTTATAGTATTAAATTTGAAATTGGAAAAAGGGTAAAAAGAAAAAAGGGCATTTTATTTCAAGATGTAATTTTATTTTGGGAGAAAATTTTGTGAGAGAAAAAGCCCTCTTTTGGGTGGAAATTTGATTTGTTGATTGGGAGTGCAATTCTTATCCAAATTCGACGAGGTCAAATTCGTTGTGATAGGAATTAGGAAGGGATTGTGCTTGCTTGTTTTTGTGACTCCTCGTTTGGTATGCTTGGTAAATTTCACATTTCAAATTTTGAAGGGCATTGAAGAATTTTCCTTGTTTCAAATTCATTTGATCATCTTTCTTCAATTTTGTTTATAGGAGAATGATTAGGGGAGTGTAGAATCCTCCCATCTCCTTTTATTTTGCAATTTGATTTGTAAATGTAGAGATTTGTTTAAAATTTGATATTTTTCAAAAATGTGGGGTTACTATGCCCAATATTTTGGGAAATGATGAAAATTTCAATTTTATATCTTAAGAGGGGCATTGGGCATATTTGCAACCAAAGGGTATTCTTAGAATTTTGGTTTTTAAAATTTGATGAATTTTAATCGTGGGAATCGAGGAAAACTTGGTTTTTGCTTTGTTAAAATATTTGGAAATTTTGAAATTTTTGTATGAAAATTATTGAATTTGTATGTTTTGAAAATACTAAACATGATGAAATGTGATATTATTCATTATGGGAAAGTTTTGTTAGCTTTGGGAAAAAATGTATTTTTTCATTGGTTAAATTTGTGTCACACTCGTTGGTGAGTGTGAAGAGCCTAGAAATAAGGTACTAGAGAGGGTTATGGGAGTGGATCCCAGTCTATCCCTAGCCCAAAATGGAAATTAGGTTGATCATGAGTGGGGAGTCAATTAATCAAGTGATAATTAATGAAACATGGGTAATTAATTAACTAAGATAATGAATACCCCTCTCATGCCTTGAGTGCTAGTATATACTAAGGATGTTTGGGAAGATATGCTAGGTTAGGGAGCTTGGATTTTGTAAGATCAATTATCCTTGTCTGTATGAGAAGAGTACTAGATTTTTTGGGTGTCATACCTTCGAGCACCATGATGACACTCCCTAACTAGTTCTCTAGCATCTTGCCCTAGTGTCTTGTGTGTGTGTGTGATCCGTCATTAGTGAGTTGGCCCAATGATAATCCTTGTTATACCCTTGTAGTGAGTCATTGTTATGTCCTTGGTTAGTTTTCCCAGGGATGATTCTTTGTATGAAATTGGTGAGTTGGTCCAAAGCAAAATTGTGATGTGACATTGGTGAAATTACCCAATGAGATCTTGTGTTGATCCTACTTGTATTTGATTTGTCTTGTGTTTGGATAAGTTTCATATGATGTGTTTATGGAGTGTATTCTTTGTGCATGGTGTGTTTGTGTTTAAGCCATTTCCCCATTTATTTGGCAAGAAATTTGTGTTTGTGGCCCATATGACTATCTCTTAGCATGGTGGGAGTGGATCATTTGATTCCACAAGGTTGGGTGGTGTGGTCACCACCGTTAGGGACCTAATTATTGTAGATCAAGGAGTAACATGATATCAATTAATCTCAAATTAAATTCATGTATTATTTATATGTTGATTCATTCATCTAATTGTAATAATGATGTTTTGGAACCTCTCTTTAGATATGGATGTAACCTTGAAAAGAAAAGATTAATTTGATCATTTATATGTGTCGGTGTTGGTGTTGAGCATGATATATTTATTCTTATCTTTATCACGATGTAAAAATACTTAATAAAACTTAGGAATACTTAATTTGGTTCTTAAAATTAACCTAAGTGTGAAAATTCACAATTGGGCGGCTTAGTCTTGTACCTAGGCGGCCTTGTCAAACAATAAGTTAACCTAGATTTTCAAAAAATCACTTAACTCTAGTGGGGAAACTTGGTGGAATTTGGAGTGACTTGGTGGCATTTGGGGTGAATTGGTAGTCAAGGGTGGCCTGGTTTTGTATGCCAGGAAACTCAAAAAATTTCCTAAGTGTGTTGGGGTGGCTTGGTATTGTGTTGGGACGGTCTGGTTCCCATACAAATTCCATAATGTTAAACCTATTAACCAAGGTTATTTAAGGTTTTCTAAGGCCTATTCCCTTGAATAATTTTTAAGCCTATTTTGTTTGTGGCAGTCATTTTTGTTGACTAAGTCTTCAAGGACTTGGTCAAGTTTTCTCTCCTTTTGGTCTTGTTAGTTCCTCTCAGTTTCAAGACCTCATATGGGTAAACCATGTAAGAAACGTTGTTCACCATAGTCCTAGGGCATATTAATTCTTTTAATTAGTTCCCAAGTGTCATCATTGAGGACTTATGTCATCTCTTACATCATTTTATGTGCAACCTTTTGAAATGACCCTATTTTTCAAACCTAGGGTTGGGGAGATTGTTCTTCTAGTCTTGTGAAGCCTTGTGAAGGTTATAATCCTTCATGGTTCTTGTAAGTTTCCTCAACAATCCTCATAGGTTATGTGGCATTGTGGAATAGTTTATTCCCTTGGGTGATGTCACTTTATGATGGGATGTCTTGGGAAGTGTGAGGTTGTCTGGAAGCGACTTGTCATTTCAATTTGTGGTGAGTTGTGCCTCTTGGTTAGGAAACCTCTTGTGAAGGTTTGCCTTTGTGTTTAGAGTTGTTTAGTGTGTTTGGATGTGGATTGGAGGTTGATGAATCCTCATCCTATCTTGGTGTGTTGTCGTGAGATAATATGATCATGGTTTAGTAATCAAACATCGTGAGGTTATTGTTCGCTCTCTCTCTCGTATGTTCATCATGGTGGATTTATCCCACGAGTGGTTAATATTTCATTGTTGCCACCTTTCTTATGCAATGATGAAGTGCATTATTGTCTTTGGAATTATTTCATTGTGACACTTGTGTGCATGTTGATTGTGCAAGTGTGACATGTCATTATTGCAATTTTGGTGTTGTTTCAAAAAAAAGTTGTTTTGCTAGGTTTTGTTTTGAGCTTGTCAGCTCAAGGCATTACATTTGGTATCAGAGTCCATGTTGCAGCACTGAGATCTCTAGCTCATGTTTTTTCCCATGTGGTTTTTATCTCTTGGTGTGTGATCATGTAAGTAATTGTTTTGGTGAGTTGGTGTTTGGCTCCTTGCATGAGTGACTTGGGTGACATTTTGATGGTTTAGTGTGAACCAACCCGTGTAGTGTTTTTGAGGAGGAGTGCCTCCTAGGCCCTAACACATTTGACAAGTATGGGAAGATACCCATGATTGAGAGTCTCCTAAGTGGGGAATCATCACTCTCTGATGTGGTGCTCATTGTGTGAGATCTTGGACTAGGTCCTTGCCTGTGTGAGTGTGTTGTTAGCAACAAGTGTTAGTGCTATTTTTCCCTAGTGTGATATGTGGCATGCTTTCTTGTGAGGGTTAGTTACACCTTTGAGTTGTCGAGAAGTGAATTCATGTATGATTTCCATCTCGATGTCTCAATTATTTCTTAGTGTGAATGTGTAATGACTTTTGAGTGGTCTTGTTTATTCTTACGTGTTCTCTTTGTATGTGTGTATATGGATGCACATATGAATGAAGTTGGGTGTTAATGATTTGGCTCATGATAGAGCATTGTGAATTGTCTTATGTGACTGATGTGTTGAAAGTAAATGTGGTGTATGTCATATGCTTGAATGGTGAAAACATGATCTTATGGTAATGTTTCCTATGGTGCATGGTGCATTGTATTCCTATTGGAGTATCATTACACGTGTAAAGTGATCATGTTAGTGCATGAATGGAATGTTGCATAGTCATAATAAATATTTGGGTCAGTGAATTATGTCCCCAAATCATGTTGTCCCTAAGATTCTCATAAGAACTTGGATGGGTAATCGACATTGTTTTTCCTCTTACATGGGATGTATGTTTAATTGTTAAATAAAATTATGTTTATTAGGAGCATTATGTTGGTTTGACTTAGAGCCTCAATTGTAATGTGTCATGTGGTAGTGATGCACGATGTGAGTAATGTGTGTGTCATTATTGTGATTGTAAATTCCTTGTTAAAGTGATGCTTGGGTGAAGACCTACCCTTGTGTGGATAGAATTATGGATGTCATAGTGAACCTTGTATATGTCTTCTTACATCATAATATGATCATGTCTAGATGAAGTGAATTTGGTTAGTGTGGTTTTCATTGACATGGTTAAGTGAAATTGGTGATTTGTGTTTGTATTATGTTTGAGAATACTCTCTCTAACACACTTTGGATGTTGTACTCCCAAGGTGTCATGTAGCCCTTACTTCCTCACATGTGGCTAATATTAGTCACTCAGTTCATGTAATCATGATTTCAAAGTTTGATGCTTTACTTTGGTTATTGATGAACTCTATAATAATTGGTTATAGATCGACATTGAATTTTTTATTTTCTTATGAGTGATCTAATCACCAAATTTTCTCTATTATCTAATTTGTGGCCCTTGGTCACACTTTACGTATTGTTTCATTGCACACATTTTATGATTTAATGTTGAAATTGATAATTCTCCCTCTTGGGTTTTATTTTATCTTTGTGGTGGTTATTCTAAACATTTGAAATTGATTGTCTTATTCTATGTTACATTCATTTCATATCATGTTCATTGCAAACCCCTAATAGAATGTACAAGGGAGTAGATGGCAGAGGATGTGCCAAGTTTTGGTGTTTGTTTTAATTAGAATAATATTGCTTCAATTATTGTTCTTGATGAAATGGAAGTGGATGTTTTGTGGTATTAAAAAAAAATGTGAAATGCTTGTATGTGTATGGTTTCTAGCTTTGAGTGCCTTTGATGTATGTGTATGTCCTTGTGCTTGGCATTAAGTGAAGTATATTCAAATATCTTTATGAGAGTGTTTATGGAATTCTATGATCTTCAAAAGTGGTTTTAAATATCCACTAATTGGGTGTGATCTTGCTTGTCTTGGCCTTGCTTGTTGTGGTCTTCTGACCATGTTTCCTTGTGCCTTGGCATTAACTGGGTGGTTGTTGAGGTGTCTTGGGCACTCAAATCCATGTTATTTGATAGCATGAAGATGCACATCGTGTCATTTGGGGATGTGATTTCCATAGCTACACTCATGTTTGACATAGTGTAGGGTATGAAGGTGTGTTAGTAAGTGCTTCAACACATATTATTATTTTGTTTTTATTATATTATATATGTCTAACCTTGTTAAGTTGCCAATTGAAGTTGTCCTGGTGGGTTTTAGGAGTTTCTCCTTGGTTGTTTAGTGGTGTTCCTAGCTTAAGGCTAGAATAAGATGCAATTTTGGTTTGAGGATGTTACACCTTGTTTCTAAGTTACTCGATTACCTTTAATTTTATGAGTAAATATGTTTTAATGCAAGATTATGACTAATATGTTCAATGGATGAATGAAATATATGAGTATGCATTATGGTGAGATTGATTTTTAAATGTTCTAATGATGCAAATTATATATGATGAATATGATTTTCATGTTATCAACTAACTTTGTTCACATTGCACTAAGTTGGATGCAAGACAGGTTCAAACCCTTTAGAGGGGGAGGGAGAGTATCACCCAGGAGAGGAGTTTGGTATGGAAACCATTATCATGATCATCTGAGTAGATGCACACATGTACTGCATCGAGTAGGGAAACCTTATTGAACTAGTTTCAATATGTGATAAACCATGTTGATAACTTTTTGAGTTAACAAGAATGTTAGGGTGATTGTAATTGATCCTCTTTGATTGTTTAGTCGATTTGAGCATCAATTTTAAAATCCTTGTGATGAGCTGGAGATAAATATTATGTAAATATACATATATGGGTACATATACATATAGAATACATATGTGTCTATATATGTAATGGTGCATACATATCTACGTATGTAGGTATGAGAATATGTAGACATAAATGTTTGCATACACCCATATGTAAATGCATCATATGTATACGAACATTCACATATATAGTATATATGTATTATATATATACACATCAATATATAGTGTAATGGCATAAATTTGCACCCTAGACAAATTTCCCATTTATTTACCCTTTAGAATTGTAAGTACGATGATGCATAAACTTATCATCATCTTCATGCTTCTTCCATGTACCCTTATATTTTTGCATTAGTGGAGGAATATTTGTCAGGTACACACATGTGTCACATGGATATTCACATGTTGTGTTGTCATCCTTAAAGATTCTTGCCTTTGGGATCTACAAAAGCATTATGTTTCATGGCTGGTTGAGAATGTAATGTTCCCTATCGAGTCTTGATCAACGAAAAATGACTCTTTGCCTCCATTTTACCCATTCAAACTCATTCTATCACTTCTTCATGCTAATTCTCTCACTCTCGAGCTTATTATCTCTTACTTCTTGATCATTCTTGCTTCTCCATAGATCTATCTTGCTACTACAAGCTTTCTACTCGATCTCTGCTGTATCTTCATGCTTCAACACCATCATCGTTGTAGGTTTACGAAGTTCTATCTCCTCAACGTTGTGGTGTCATTCTCTCCCTTCCTCTACCGGCCTTGAGTTCTTATACCAAGGAAGGTAACATTGTACCTTTTCATTTATTTTCATCTATCATCTTGGAGAGTAGCATTCAAGCTGTCATTTCTCTCTACCTTATTGTGTCATTTCCATTTTCTCTTTTTTATTATTTTTTCTATATCATTGCATATCTAGCTATCTATCGGGGGTGGGAACACCAAAATGAGGGTCTAAATAAGGCAGACCTCAAAACACAACCCAACATTTTTCTGTTTCCATGTGTGTAGGTGCAAGTTCATCCACTTGGAATTATAGATGAAGAAATTTAATATGCATGAAAGGTATCTTTTCCTACTCTTTCCTTATCATTTTCATCATTAGAATAGTTCTTTTGAGTATTCTTCTTGTTTTACTGCTTATTTTTGCATTTTTACATTAAACTATTAAACTATAAAACTATGTTATTCGGGTTGCAAGTAGACCTTGAGTGTCTTTAACTATCATTCAACTCATTGTCCATATAGGATGTTGGTGCCTCCTTGAGACTCTAGTGTGGCGCATTGAATTTTGGTTCCCACGCTAGCATCCTTAGATAAAGAGTTGTCTGAGTCACAATATGATACCTTTGAAGTTTGCTCACCTGATTTTCAAAAACACCTATCTCTCCTTTCTTTGTTGTTTGATCAACCCAAGGTAGTTTAGGTTAGTTCGTTCCTTATGGATCTCCCATGACCTAGAGCCTTGGGGGTGATGAATCCCCCCTACTCTACATTTTTGGTGAACTCAATGTGAACATCCTTATTTTTGTTTCTTGGTATCAAGAATATTTCTCTCATGTCCTAGGTGTGTTGTATATTTGTGTGTCACAAAGCGTGCAACTTTGATACCCAATCTATGACCCCTAGATACGTAATTAGAAGGACTCTTAGATATTTGGGAATGGAATATAGGTAGGTCATTATCTGCTAAACACAATCTTTTGCATCTTCTGAGTCAGTTCCATTTGAGTACGTGAACATGGTCTCGTTCACCTGTGTCCCTCCTCTTCAAAATACAAGTACAATGCCTGATATAACTTTCACCTCACATGATGTGCTACTAAATAAGGAGCCTTTTCCATTATACATTCTTGTTTATATTAATGACAACATCGTAACTAGTCTCTTAGTTGATCCGATGAGTTAGGTAAATGTGATAATAGAGGAGACTCTATTAATAAAAAACTTACATAAGGAGAGATACAAAGAGTTGCAGACCACTCTCCATACCCATGATGGACTCTATATTGCCCCTATGGGTGCTATTTATTTTTTAGTCTTGGTAGGAAACAAGGATGATGATGTCTCATTTATTATCATTCTAGAGTCTAACTTGTTCAAACTTAGGCTAGGAATTTTTTGGCTAGCCTCTACAAACGGTGTTTCCTTTGTAGTTCATAAATGTTTAAAGTTTCCTCATGAAGGCATTGTGTACGTAGTGCATGACATTGGCTATAAATTGCTAGTGTCACGTGGCGGCTTCTCACTGGATCATTTCTGACCTACCTAATCAGACCTCTACCTCCTAGGGGAGATTTGTTATACAAGACTTATATTAAATATAATACTAGGGTCTTAGCATCAAAGGCTAGTTATCTGGTGTCTCCTTATGATATCTCTATGAAATTCTCTATGAAATTCTCTATGCTAGCATAGTAGTGAGCTACCTCTTTTGTCCCGCCCAAGGGAAAGGGGAAGCTTACTCATGCTCTAAAGCCTTATCCTTATATATCTATAGTTCCATTTTCTTCTTCTTTTCCTCTTATTGCGACATCTTCAACTCTTTCTCCTATGCCTCACATGGGAAGTGTGATGGTGCTCGCATGGAAAAGCCAAACGTTAGGTTTTTGAGTTTCTTGTGCTACCCACGATACCATGACCTACTGTTTATGGTAGGGGAAGTCTTCCTATGGGGTTGTTCCTGTGTCTCATCCTCTATGATCTCCTACTATTCCTCCACCTACCCCTAAGGTAGAGAACAGGAAGAGGCCCATTGTTGAGGTGCCAGTGTCTATTTCTCCTCATATGGTTGTCTTTGCTCCTATGCTTCCTCCTCCTTCTCCTCCCTAGGAGACCATCCTTCCATCAGAAATGGTTGTGAAGGATACTCTTGTGGCTAAGAAACACCGTCCAACCTCTTCTCAGGCCACATCTTCTAGTGTCCACAACCGACGTAATTGGCTTGTGCATGAGCACAAGTGCAGGTGAAAGGCTTTGGCCATAGAACACACCACCTTATAGAAGATAGAGGGGGAGCCAGTGGCATCTATCTCTACATATTATGTTGTTGTTACACCTTCTCCTATTGTTTCTGCCTTGGTTCCCATCACCTCTATTTTGCTTCCAACTCCTCTAGCGGGTCTTGATGATGCTCACCCCAAAAGGGTGCAAGTTTTTATCGCTCCCTTCATTGAGCCCCCTCTCTTGATGTCCCTCCTAGACATCCCTCCTTTCTCTCATCCCATAGACATGTTGAATATAATGGTGGTGTTTGTTACAGCTTTGTCTTCTCCATCCTCCACTTTTTCTTCTTCTATGGGGATTCCACATCCTCTATTGAAGCTTAAGTTGGAGGATGACCTCATTGTGATTAGAGGTCAGAAGAAGGGTTTGCCTTCTTTGAAAGCTAGTTCTGTCTTGACCTGTGTCATCCTTGTGACGAAGCTAGCCCTTGCATCCTTAGAGTTTGTCACTACCCCTCTTGATGAGGTTGGCAATGACTCTCGAGTGTCTCATTCTTCTCCCACCCGATTGACACATGGCACTCTAATAAAGTGCATGTTCAATTCGGTGGATGACATCTCGATTTTGTCATCAATTTTTGTGAAATCGATGATCTTTTCTTCATAGGAGCTCGATGACGAATACCTTGAGGGGCCTTCTTCCTTGGCCCTTGTTGTAGATGAGTTAGAGGGTATCACTATCACTATCCCACACTTCAAGCCTATTTTCCCTCCCCTTACAATGATCTAGATTGGGAGCGGAATGACTTTCTAGTCGATGAGGACTAGGGTGGTACCTATTCTTTATCCATAACATTGATTTATTTGTGTGTTTGTGTTCCCATGTGCTTGTATTCTTATCTTTATCATCATAACTGGAGGACCCTTGCTACCCTTGTAGGTGCTTGGATATAGGTGCAAAAAAAAAATGTACACTTCTTTTGTTTGTATCATCATTATTCTATGTGTCGTGAAATTGCTTTTTGATATTGGGGATGATGCAAAGTGTTGGGGGCATTTAGGCCTTTCATGTTGATCCAATTTTTATTTTTACTTTGTCTTCATGTGCTATTCTTCATGTTCTGATAACTTTAGGGATTGATTACCTTTCATTCATAGACCATAATATATTCATTTGTATCTATGAATAGATCTGACCCTGAACTCTCATATCCCCCTATCTCTTGATTTCTTTGTCTTTGTCTACTTCTTGATGTTGTGGTTCTTATGTGTTGTCCCTCATGTGTGTGACAACATACCATGAATAAATCTCATCACGTGTTATGTGTCGCAACATCTCTACCTCTCCTTTCTCTCCTTAGGATTCCATGTGCTCCTTTGTGCAACACACACCATCCTAAGGGGGGCTACCATAATTTCCTAATTTTCAATAAGGAAAATTATTTCGAAAAGGATTCCTTGGCGTTAAGTTTTCTTAACGATGAATTCCTTGACGAAAGAACCCCTTATTGAAATATCTCTCATTTCTTCAAAATATTATATTCTCTTAGGGATCTTAGATGAAATTTTCTTTCAGAAAGGATTTCGTATGTGAAAGAGTCTAAAAAAATTCCTTTGAAAAAGGAGAACTTTTTCTAAAATGAAAGAGTCTAAAAATTTTCCTTTGGAAAGGAGCATTCTTTCCAATAGATTCCTTGACGAAAGATCTTTCAAAAGGATCCCTTGATGACATAATAACTTGCAGAAAATGTGGTGTCTTTCAATCAGAGTGTTCCTTTGAATGGGCCCCTTGGTGTCTTGAAGGGTTTACTACTGTAGGAACCCCCTTTGAAATATTTTTTCTCAAATGAATTATTTGGTATTTTTTAATGTGTCTTTTATTTTATATTTGATGTTGTGTGTCTTGGTGTTAGACATCTTATATCTTGGAGTCTAGCTTTGGGGCAACCTAACTAGACCCGTCTTTTCTATGACTATCTTGTAACACAGTTTGTTGCAGTCGCATGCTTATCTATCTAATAAGTGTATCTGATTAGACCATGTCTTCTGAATGTGTGTCTTATGATTATATTTTTTGCCTAACATGTTTGTGGTGAGATTTCAGCTAGCTTTGTAGGACTGAGAACCTGTGGAGCTCCCTCTTTCACGTCTAGGTATTTCAGATTGAAGATATACTTCCTTGACAATATTGGTATATTCTCTTCAACCTCTTTCTACTTTAGCTCACATACGCATTGACAAGTATGTTTGCTAAAGTGGGGGGAAAATGCAATGGCGTAAATTTGCACCCTAGGAAAATTTCCCATTTATTTACCCTTACTTTAGAATTACAAGTACGATGATGCATAAACTCATCACCGTCTTTCCATTCCTTCTACATAGCCTTATCTTTTTGTATCGGTGGAGGAATATTTGTTGAGGAAACACATGCGCTATGAGGATTTCCACGTACCATGTTGTCATCCTGACAGATTCCTACCTCTGGGATCCGTAGAAGCATTACATTTCCTATTTGGTTGCGAATGTAATATTCCCTACTGGGTCATGACCAATGAAAAATGACTCCTTGCCTCCATTTTATCCATTCAAACTCATTCTATCACTTATTCATGCTAATTATCACACTCTCAAACTCAATCTCTCTCACTTATTGATCATTCTTGCTTCTCCATAGCTCTATCTTACTACTACAAAATTTCTACTTGGTCGCTACGGTGTCTTCTTGCTTCAACATCATGGTCGTTGCAGGTTTATGAAGTTCTATCTCCTCAACATGGTGGTGTTGTTCTCTCCCTTCCTCTATCAACCTTGAGTTCTTATAGAAAGGAAGGTAAAATTATGTCTTTTCATTTATTTGGATCTATCATCTTGTAGAGTAGTATTGAGGTTATCATTGCTCTACCTTATTATTTCATTTCCATTTTCTCTTCTTTATCACTTCTTTTATATCATTGCATATCTCGTTGTCTATGGAGGTGGGAACACCAGAATGGGGGTCTGACTGAGGCAGACCTCAAAATACATCCCAACATTTTTATTGTCTATGTGTGTGTAGGTGCAAGTTCATCCACTTGGAATTATAGTTGAAGAATTGGACTGTGCATGAAAGGTATCTTTTCCTACTCTCCTTATCATTTTCATCATTAGAATAGTTCTTTCCAATATTCTTCTTGTTGTACTTCTTATTTCCACATTTTCACATTAAACAGTTAAACTATAGAACTATGTTATTTGGGTTGCAAGTAGACCTTGAGTGTCTTTGACTGTCATTTGACTCATTGTCTATATAGGATGCCAGCGCATCCTTGAGATTCCAACTCGACATGCTGAAGTTTGGTTCCCACATTGTCGTTCTCAAACAAAAAGTTGTTTGAGTCATAGTTAGAGACCCTTATAGTCTGCTTGCCTAATTTTTGAAAACACCCATCTCTCTTTTCTTTGTAATTTGATCAACCTAAGGTAGTTTAAGGCAGTTTGTTCCTTGGGGCTCTCCCACAACCTAGAGCCTTGGGGGTGACGAATCCCCCTACTCTACATATAGATACATTATTATATTTAAATAATGATAGATATATTAATATATACATATATATATATGTATGTATAATTAAATGATAAATATACATAAATATATATGTGTATATATACATACATATATATATGTATAATTGATTGTGCTTGATATTCGAATATATGTTGTAGATAGGGAAAATTCAAGGGAAAGCATGAATCATTAGTAGCAACCACAAAACTACCTAAATTCAAACCATAATGACCCTAATCTAACATTGAATCACAAATGATAATATAAATCACAATAATAAAGCAATAAACCTCAATTCTCATGCCAAAGTTGATTCTCCTTCATTGCTCTTCTCCATTTTCTTTGTTTTCTCTCAGATTTGTAGTATGCAAGGTACTTGATAAGCTTGATGTGTAGTAGCAATATCTCAAGATAATAATATGATAACAAAACTTCAAAGATTATGGTTAATCTTAAAATGAAATTGATAGGTTGCTTTTATAGAAATCTCAATTCAAATAAAGAGTGAGGATCAAATGATGAGGTATGATGATCAATGGATGAGATTAGTTGAGAAGAAAAGTGATAAGGATGGGAAGGGTGGACCAAAATTCAAGAAATTAGTTGAGGTTTAGGGCTTGGCTAAGAATAGGTAAATTAAATAATTACCACAATTATTTAATTTAGAAAATGGTGGATGAATAATTAAATAATTAAATTATAGAAGAAAGGTGGGATGTGAAATATTAAATAATTAAAATACTTATTTAATAAGGGATGGGGAAAAATGATAAATAATTAAATAATTATTTAATTATAAAAGAAAGGGAGGGAAAATGAAAAAGAATAATTAAATAAATAAGAATTTATTTAATTATAGAGGAAAATAAATAATTAGTGACCTAATTTTAAAAAATTGACATTTATTTAAATTAATCAAGATAGGAATAAAGATAAAATGAATTAATTAAATAATATAAAATCATTTAATTAATAAAAGAAAGTGAGATTAAGGAATTATTTAATTATGTAGGAAGGATGTCGATTAGTACAAAAATGTTATTCGTAGGCTCATAACACTTTTCAGTGTCTACATTTTGCCCCTCTTTGATACAATGTAATTTTAAGCATCATGTCAAAGAATAATTAGAAAATTTTGGCTTAGGACCTGCCCCAACATGCCCCAATGGATGTGGGATAGGATGATGCCCTCTCGAAAAATTTGATAATTTTTCAAAAAATTCTAAAAAAATTGTCAAATTTATCGACAGGTCAATTGGATAGGCATGAATGCAAGGACTAACAGAAGAAATGTTAGCTAGAAGAAAATGTTAAAAGAAGTGAAGAATAATTGGATGAGAAAAAATGGAATGAATGAAAAATGAAATTAAATGATATGAGATCTTGTTGATAGATGTTGAGCTTTTATTTTATTGCATGATTATCATCATAGAGCATTTTATTATGGTAATGAACAATGTACACCAAGGTATGACATAGACCAAGGTGTGAAATATTATCCCTTTGCATAAAAAAACACATTGCAAATAAGAAATGTCATGACACATACTAGTAACAATAGAACCCTATCAGAATATGTGAGGAAGTTTCCACAAAGCATGTTAGTCCTGATGAAAAAAGTGTTAGATGATATTTAACTTGAATAGGATATTTTCATTATTCTGAATGGAACCCCAATCACACACAAGGAACCTAGTTGCCTAAGTAATATTTCCAAGAGAAACCACAAACAAAAATCAAGGATAAAAAGGTCATGATCCATCATCGCTCCTCTCATCACTTGTAGACTTCCTCAAGGCGTATAGTAACATGAACAAAGATAAATCAAATAAGAAGATAAGACAAAATGGACCAATGAGTCAACAACTATTTAGATCTTCTTGCTAATAATGAGTGTTTGTATGATACGATTTTGGATAAAGATAGCATCTAGTTTTAGGAAAAGAAGCATATCAAATAAGACATGGGATTTGGTTTCAATAATGCAACATATTTTATAAGACAAATGATAGGATTGCATATGGTTTTAGGAATGGTACACCTCATATAAGACATTGAGTCTAGTTTCGAGGATACAACAAACTATATAAGACAAACGATATGCTAATGGATGGAGTTTGGTTTCAGAAATGGTACACCTCGTATAAGACGTTGTGTTTGGTTTCAAGGGTGCAACAAATTGTATAAGACAAAATGATAGCTAATAAGGATAATTGATGTTGATATATAGTCATGATTAGGAAATTTATCAATTGTGATTGAAGACTGGTTGGATAGTTCATTCGTTGTTTCGAGATTTACTAGGCTAAGTTCTCTATGAAAGATATCTTGTTTGTGTTTGATCAAAGTGTCGACCTTAGTAAGGGATACTTTATTATGAGACATGGATAGTGATAGATAACACCTAATGGAAAAACCTAAGCCTCGGGGGCTCATCTATGATGGCCTTGCCTACGTGAATTCATAGAGACAATGTAGTTTGACTAACCCCAGACTCACAGGCGTTGTTTTTGGGGTTTTGATTTTATTTTATTTTTTAATTTTTCAAAGAATATTTGATTTTTTGAATTTTTTTTGGAATGTTTTGCATGTTGTCTTACGATATCATGTCTAGGATCACATATAAAAACCTAAGTCAAGGATTTTCCACAAGTCAGGTATAGGACCAACTTATTATGGTTTAGATTGGATGGGCAAAATTTATGGATATGGAAAGTGAAACACACTAAACACCAACAATTATTAGGCCATGAGAAGGATGACTAAGCTTTATTATGGATAAATGGAAAAGGTGAAATTTAATATGGAAAGGGGATATGTGTAGACTATTATGGGAGTAAGTAGAAAATCAAATAGAATGATGGTAGATAATGGAGCAAAGACTGACTACACATGACACCTGTTTGCCAGGTTTTCACCATGGTACTTATCCAAAGCACCACATAAGTGGTTTTCATTATTGAACGAATTATTTCTTTTTAATTTTTATTTTATTTTTTCTATATATTTTTTTGGTATCACCAAGATGCTTGTTTGCCAGGTTTTCATCAAGTTGATGATTTTTTTTACTTTTTTGACTTTTTGAATTTTTTTGTATTTTTGTGAGATTCTTTGAAGACTAAGTATAGTACTTGTGAAGGTGCATGCTATTGATAGGCTTTGGTAGTGGTTCACCTTTAGGAGTAGCAAGTTGATAAGCATGAAATCCATATGTTGCAATTATGATGTAATGACCCAACTAGTTAGGCTCAATTTTTTTGGGCTTCTCTCCGTCCATTCAATTCTTCAAATTTTCCTTTTAAGACCAAGTCACCAATATAAACATGTCTAACTCAAACCCTCTTATTATAAGTATAATGGAGGTGATTTTGATAAGCTTGTAGATGGACCAATGCGGTTTGTTGTCTCTCATCCATTAATTATAACTCATGCAATCTGGATACATGATACTCATCATCATTAATGAATTGTTGCATAGATACTCTTAGGGATGGTAACTCGACCTCAATGGGAAGAATGGATTCATATTCAAAGACAATGGAATATGGAGTGGATCTAGTAGGTGTACAAATTCTAGTTCAATAGGCACACAAGGTGAGATTAAGTTGGATATGCCAATCACGACCAACATCATCGATAGTCTTCTTTAGGATTTTAAGGATGGTTTTATTAGACCCCTCAGCTTGACCGTTACCTTTGGGGTAATATGGAGTAGAGAAATTATGGTGGATATGAAATTTCTCGCATAGTTCACAAACATCTTGATTCTTGAAAGGAAGACCATTATCTATAATGATAGATTGGGGAGCACCATACTAATATATGATATAATTGAGGATGAACTTGGCTATTTTATTTTCGATAATGTATGCCATGGTAATGGCTTCGATCCATTTTATAAAGTACTCAGTTGTAGTGAGGATGAATTTATGACCATTCATAGATGTAGGATGGATCTTTCCTATGATATTGAGTCTCCATTAAGAGAACATCTACGGTGACATAATTGGATGAAGTTATTGAGCAGGTGCATGCACAAGATCTCCATGTATCTGACATTGTCAACATTTCTTAACAAAGTGATAGGCGTCATGTTCCAAAGTAGGCCAATAGTATCCTATTTTGATGCAGATCGAAGAGAAAAACCTCAAATTGAGGTGTTGATCTTTGCAACCACCACTCAAATATTTAACCTCTTCAAACAAAAAATACTCACAAAAAAAAAAGTGAATCCAAAATGGTATGAAATTCAAATTATTTGAACTATTTGTTAGGTAAAAAATATGTAATCATCTTTCCAATCGATTACAAAACCAAGATTTTAGCCATAGCTATGTGAGATAAAATCTCTCCTCTCAGAAAGGGGAGGCACCCTTCTTATTGCTAACATAAGCTATGGTAAAACTAATAAAGTATTTACACGATGTACACTATAGTTATGAAATTGGGGGGGGGAGGGGTGTGTCACATTCATGCTTCTCTCTTTTTTCAGAGAAGATGTTTTACAATGCTTCACGGTTGGAAGTCTTAATTCAAGATAACTTTAAACTAACAATGATTAGAAATGCCAATACCTCTATCTTGTCAAAGCAAAGCGTAGAGATACCAGATATGATAATAATAACCATAAAAAGAAAAGGGAAAGCTCATGAAGGCACAAAGTCATTATGTAGCTTTTTCACCGAGGGATTTGAGATAGATGTACTGTTTGCAATATTAGAAGCACAAAGTCTTCTAGATATAAAAATTACACAAACAACATGAATGATTACAAGCACAAAGTCTTCTAGATCATTCAACAATATTTATCCAAACGTAAACATAAATCCAAATAAATAATGCAACACAAAGTTTACATAAATTTATTTGAAGCCCTTCAGATCTCATCTACTAATCAACACCAATATTATTCAAACCAAAAGAGAATTGATTCCAACATAAAGTCTGGTATGCAAATTCCTTTTTTATTGATCAGATTTAGATTCACAAAATTGAACACAAAGTCTCAATGTTTGTTTCACAAAAGAGCAACATTTCGTTGCAAAATACTAAAGGTAAAGATTACAATAAAGATCCCTCATATTTATAGAAGAGAGGGAAGAGCTAATCTAGGAAATTATTTTAGTAAAATTAGGAAAGTTAGGTGAGAAAAATAGAAACCCTAACTTTGACTAAGTCAACATGTAATTCATCTCTGTGAAATTACATCTCATATTTTTGGTGTAATTACATTTGACAAAAAAACATTTAAGATGTCGCAAACTATTTACAAGATGCATAAAGGGAAGCATCAAAATGTTCAACACTGGGAGATCAGGAATCTTCATGGTTCCTTGCTTGGGCAAGGAAGTCTTCATACTTCTTCTTGGTCTCCTGCATGAAATTTTCATCTGGACCAACGGTGTAATCCAAAATGGTGTGAATCCTCGTGATTGATTTCCTGGCGGATGAGTGAACCTTTTTGCACGTGTCAAGATGCGTCTTGAGGTTGTCAAGAGTGAGCCTTGTATCACAAAGAACATGCATATAGGCTTCTAAAAAGTCTGCACTCTCTACTTGATTCATGATGACTTCTTTGAAGGTCTCAAAAAGTTTTATGGCCAGAAGGAAAATACGGTTTTCTTCAAGAAGCTTGCCTGGCAACTCGTTGATTCTTTTTTCAAGGATAGAACAATGTAGTTCGACATTTTCCTATACTTGGTGGAGATATTTTGTAAGAGATTTGATTGTTCGAATATGATGCTTCAATGATTCTCTTACTTCAACGTATTTCTCCTTATCGGGGATCACCCCAACTTCCACCAATTTTCTGAGCTTTACTTGTTTCATTTGTGACCACAACAACAAAAAAATTCCATTTCTTTGAGCTTAGGAAAGAAAACCTTCCTCTTTATCCAACTCTAATTTGAGTTGGGCTATCTAAGTAGTTTTTTCATCTGTAGCAACTATAATCTGATAACCATGTTCTATAATATTATTAATAAAATCATATAACACTTTGCCTTTGGAGGCAAACTTCTCAGCCTTCTTGACAGTTGGCTCCTCAACGCTTAATATTGCCAATAATTATGCATTACTTGAAGATCCTATAAGTTTCATTACAATAGTGGCATAATGCTCTACCCTTTGTTTGTATAAGTTTTGAGCTTGTTCCATTTTTTCTAGTCTTCTTGCTGGTATATTCAAGGTCACTTGCACATCTGCCTTGGCACTTTCATTTGTGACCTTGCCAAGTTGGACTCTTGTCACTGTGTAGTCCTCCATATTGACATCTCCTTCCTCTTGAGGTGGTATGCCAATCTTTGCATACTTTTGACCGACTTTATCAATATGAAGCCATGAATACACTTTTTCCTTTTTCTTCCCCTTGGCTTTTGGAGGGGCTATCTCTTCATGATCGAGCTCTTCAGGAGAGATCATTTGCTTTTTCTGCTTCAATACCTGAGATACCAACCAGGGGGGAAGAGAGGAGGTATGAGATTCTTGGTTGATCGTCAATTCTCTTGTTACCACTACTTCTGAAGGAATGACTGGTATAGTGATAATTGGCATAGTGTTTATCATTACTATTCCAGTAACTTGCACATTGAGTTGATTATGTAGAGATTCATTCATAAACCTATTAAAATTAGCTTCTGAAGTGAGATCATAGGATGGAGATGACAAGCTGGGAATGGAGGACTGAGGGATCGATAAAATGTCAACCATTTGTATAATTTTCACTGAAGGAGTATCTAATATGGTTGATGTTGCAGGGAGTGGTGCAATGTCCATTGTGGGTATGGTAGATATAGGAAAAGGTGGTGGAGTGTATGGAATATTAGGTGTGTGAGGAACATTTGAAGTTATGGGCGATGATGTTTGGGGATGGTCTTCAACTACATTCCTAGGTGGAGACATAATTTGTTCTTCATCATGCCTGAGTTCCCATTGACTACCCTCTTGATCTTCTAACTCTTGTTCACCTTCTTGGTTGCCTTCAGACTCTTGTTCACCTTCTGAATCTTCTTCCTTATCAGATTTTGTCTCTTCTAAATCTTCTTCTTCAGTAGATTGGTCACTTGAATTTTCTTCTTCCTTGGAATCTATCTCTTTGAAAAAGACCCCTTTACTTTCAAATGGGATGGTTCAGATTTCATTGTTTCTCCTTCAAGGAAGGCTCGAGAATCCTTTTTTCCAACAGTGAACTTAATCCTGGGGCCACTTTCGGAAGAAGTGGGAATAGTCATAGATTTATCTTTCATGTGGGGTTCTTATTGCCGAATAACTTTTGCTTCAGATTCTTCTCCTTCAGATTTTCTCCTGAAATTTTTAATCTCAAATCCATGCTTGTGTAACCACTCTATAGTGTTAGCCAATACTGGTTTCAACCTCTCTCTGATGGAAATTTTTTCCTTCTTGGACCATTGGATTGCAGGAAAAGGTCTCTTGGATATTTCTTGTTCATCGTAAGCAATGTTAATGATGTCACCAAGATCCGTGAAATCCTCTGGTAAGTTAGCAACACCAAGATCTTTGATCTATTGTATGGTTAGTTTGCAAAAATCCATCTTACAAATAGCCTCTTCATCTTTGCAATCAACCCAGATGTCCTCAAAGTGGTACCTGTGCTTGTGACCAAAATCAAGTTTGTATTTATAGGTCTTTATTTTCATGACCTTCATATTTGCATAGACTGATTTGGCCTTTTGTACAATTTTGATGGTATACCTACTGATTGTCAGTGGAAACTTAAATCTCAACTTGTGAATCCTCATCCATTCTTTGTGAACTGAAATTAGTTGTCTACATAACTCTATGACTATCCACTTGTTTGAAGGATATATGGGTAACATGTAAAGGCACCCAGTGTAGCATCCTACCCTTATGTAAGTAAAAGTTGGGAAGTGTAGGATTATGCATCCGACTTTACTTACCACTTTGTAGGCCTCATTAGACACTCTCTTCTTCTCGAGAGTCGGGTCAAAGCTGAAAAGTAGAGGCACAAAGAAAGAATTAGTGACCCTCCTGAAATGGTGAAGGCTTTCCTTCAATTCTAGTTAATAGAAATAATTGTACATAAGTGTAGAAATTTGGTTCCCTTTTGTAGATAAACCTGGGAATTTCCTCATCATGACTACAACATACACCACGTAAGAATTCATATAAAACTTCAAGGTGGTTGGAACATTTATTAGTTGTTCATAGATTGCATCACTGATCTATTTTCCCCAATCAATATGAGCCTTGTGTCTCCTTATGATCTGAATGTACTCATACATCCAATCCTTAAAATGAGATGTTTCAGGCAATCCCTTAACTCTGCTCAAGAGTGTTATCATGTCCCTAACATCTTCTTTGAAGTCACTTTGGCCACCTTGAGATAGTATGTCTGGGTTCTTTCAACCATTTCCTATTAATCAAGTACTTAGCCTTATTTGGATCTAATTTATAGACTTCTTATACTTGTTGTATTGAAATTTCAGTGTATTTTTGATCTGAGGGACTTTGAAAACAATATCGAAGAAATAAGGGTCCAGTCTGAATATCTCTTGTCCAAAAGATTCAATCACATTTCTACTTTCCCTGATGTAATGGGACACAACTTTGAGGAAAAACTCTATATGATGTGCATAAGTAGGGACAATAGACATCAGGTGTATATTGTTGTACACAATGGCTCTTAGAGAGTCTTCAAGAGGCTTTTGCTCAATCCTCTTTACGAAATCAACAAGATCTTGATGACCAACCTCAGCGTCTTTTATCTCATACACCTTTGAAATCACTACTATTAGTGGATAAACACCTTGGTATTTGTATTTCATTTTGCCTTCATCCTTTGAAGATGATGGAGGCTTCTTGGCTATCATCTAAGAGCAACTGGATCAAAAGGTGCAATCTTCAAGGATCCCTCAACAAGATCTAAAAATGAATTGCAAATATGGTGAATTAAAAAATATTAGTTAAAAAAGTAGCATTGGGATGCGTGAATCAAACAACGATGTTGAGAAAGCGTCATGTGAGTGATGAGGCATGGAAAATGATGCAAATGAGCTTCAGAGTGAAGATAGAACGATTTCAGAGAGTTTTAGGCAAAACCTGCCAAAAGTGTAAGGGTGTTGAAAATCAATACCCTTGCACTTAGGAGAAAGTTCTCAGGTGCAATGGCACTCAAAATTAGAGCCCTTGTACTTTATGTGTAAAGTTATGTGAAAAGTTTCAGGGCACTAAAAATAACTGCCCTAACACTTGGCTTCATACTTGGAAGCTTTTAGAGAAGTTCAATGGTGTTTAAAAACCACGCTCGAGCATTTTGAGTGGGTTTTTCAAAGCTTGATATGGTAAGATCTTTAAAATGATTTCTTTCAAACCCGTGCATTGATGAGTCTAGTTTATAGCCTAATTATTGATAGGTTTGTTGTCCATTTCTTGTAGTTTTCATAAGAATTTGATGCTTGAGAGTTGATCTTTTCATAATAATTCATTAAAACTATAAACTTTGGACATGGGTTTATTTTCATAACTCTCAAATGATATTGACATGGTATACGAGCTGATTGTGTTAATTTTGCACGTGATTAATGAATGTCGCTTTAAGATGATTATGGATATGCAGTTGTTGTGTGTGCTAATTTTTTCATGTAGATAATTTGAGGCTTGCAATTCAGGAAGATTCTGTCAGCTGGTCGTGTGCCATATCAGTCAACAAGGTGGTCATTTAATGGAGAGAAGACTCTTGGTGGCTGGAGATTCCTCATGCAAATCAGATTGTAACCGCCTTGGAATGATCTTAAATTCCATTGAGAATGTGTAGGCATTACTTCTGTGACAAAGTCACGTTAAGGAAAATATGCTTGACAAATTTTGTGCATGTGTAGCCGCCTCTACTCTTTTTGTGTTTTCCCTAAGTGGCGTCCTCCGGTTCTGTCCGAGTTGATTGCCTTGCTAGGTAGTTAGATAAATAAGGCTTTGATGTTCCTTTGATATCTCTCTCTCTCTCTCTCTTTCCCAGTCAAATAATGTTAGTTTGATGATGTACTCGTACTCTTAAGCTCTTTAGTAATACAATCATGTTGCTCATTTGTACTCATGTTTTCCAATAAATGAAATAAAGTTATAAGTTTGTCCATCTGAGTCTATCTTAGTTTTAGGGAATACTTATCCAAGGGGTCCCACTTGGTGAGTATTCCATCCCATACCTTATTTTAGTTTAAATATTATTTTTGTTCAGTAATTAGTTAAGAATTTGGCACTGACTGTTCCTACAGCCACTAGAATTCCATTCTATGATTGTTCTTGCAACCAAAGTAGACAAAGTAGTTTCTTGTTTGTTCACTTAGATATTCATTTATATTATGCATTTAACCTTGGTTTAGTCATTGGTTAATGTTCAACATTTATGTTATTTCTTTCCAAGCAATTTACTTTTAGTATTGCACCTTTCTTAAGTTGTAGGATGAATGTGGCTACTTTGGATTCCTAGTGCACATACTGTGCTGACCCATTTCAAGTTTACATCCTTCGGTTGACAATTTAAATGCACCTTCATGATGATTGAGATAGCTATTTAGGTTAGATGTCCAATCTCTGAATCACAACTGTAAAGTCTTAGTTGTTGATTCATTATAGGAGGCCAACATTTTTGGTGTCGTTGTCGGGGATGGTGTCAAACTAGGTAGTTCTTTGGAGTCATTGATAGTTTTTCTTGTTGTAGTATTTTTGAAAGTTTTTCGTAGTATACCCCTTGCTTAGAAGAGTAATGACCCCCCTACTCTTTTACCAATTTTTTGTGTGAGTTGGCTAATAGTGATTTGATACCGTATACATATAGAAAGGAAAAGAGATGCTCATGGGAGATTCCTTCCTAACAATCTTGATCTATTCTAGATAGTTGAGTATCAGAACTCACCCGAAGACAACGAAGAAGAAGATCCACACCTCTTTGCTGATACATTTATAGATCTGACTAGTTCTAAAGGTTCCTCTAAAGATTAGAATCAGATTGAGAACCCCCTTGCTTTGGAATTTCATCAAGCAGGCATGGGTAATGCAAATGGAAATAGACCTAACAGAGCTAACCGACCAACTTTTCCTTTCTCCATTGCTCATCAGAATGAATTAGACAACCTCAAAATATCTCTGCTTCAGTTTTTCCTAAGTTCAATGGACTTGTCACATAAGATCCTAATACATTCTTGTTTGAGTTTGATATACTTTGTAGAAGTTATGACTATACCACTAATGTCCATAGGCTTAAGCTATTCCCTGCCACCTTGAAAGAAGTTGCATTAAGATGGTTCATGAGCCTAGGCAGAGATATTATGGAGACTTGGGAGGACATGAAGACACAATTCCTTGAGAAATACAAAGAGTATTACAAGGGCAGTGACATGAGAGGAGATGGAATTTTTAGGTTGCAACAAAAGGAATATGAGAGCCTGGAAGATTTAATTTCAAGGTTTATGTTTTGTCTACAGAAATATCCACACCATACACTCAATGAAGAATCACAAAAGTTACTTTTCTTGAGAGGAATTAATGATAGCTGAACTGATGCCTTGGACCTGATGGGAGGAGGAGATATCACCCAAGTTCCTTGGGAGGATATCAAGAAGATATGTTAGAAATTTTCTAGGGCAGCCTCAAAGAAAGGGAGGGCTTGCCAATCCTCTGTGGGTAAGTCATCTACCATTGGAGTTTCAAGGATGAAGATTACTCACTTACTGGAAGATTTCGAGAAAGACATCATAAACAATCTGTCTACTCAGCTGGATTCACTTCGGGACGAGAAAAAACAAGAGGAGGCAGAGGCAATGTTGGCAAAATATTTCCCGCATTGCAGAAAAAAGAAGAAGGATTGCAGATGCAAGATGATAGCTAATATTGACAACAAGAAGATGACACCCAAGTTCAAGCCAATCCAAGGTGAAGATGATAAAGTCTACTATGTTGCACAAAGGAGGCCATGAGCTCCAAGGAAGGGTGTGCCAGCAGATCCACTATCTTTTGTTGAACCATATCTTAATTCTTATTCATCTAGTAATCAATGGCAACCCCCATATCCATCCAATTATGGAGCATATCCATCATAGCCTTGGAGTAACCCTCCAAATGCTTAGCCCAATCACCAAAAATCTCCACCCCAGTGACAAAAACCTTAAGGGAATTGGCAACAGTTTCAAGGAAATTGACAACCACATCTAGGAAATTTGCAACAAACATATCAACGGAGGGGAGGACAACAGTGGACAAGCTAGATAACCAATTACATGCAACCACCTTCTCAGCCCCAAAAACCTTCTATAATGCCTCCTGCTAATCCAAGTTCAAATGTGCCTAAACCTACTCAAATACCAGTCCAACCCACACCTAACCCAAATAATAAACCAAAACAACAACCAATATACTTTTCTGACCCACATCAACTCCCTGCATATGCTACGAGTGTAAGTGACATCCTTTTGCATTTAGGAACTACTTTGCTAGCTTCTTCCACACCTATTATCATTGAGCTTCTTGTGGAAGAAGAGGAACCTCTAAATGTCCCCATTCAACCTAGTGCATCTAAAAATATTGAACCAGTCCCAACCAAGCAAATTGATCCTGAACCACCATTCCCCCAAAGGTTGGAAACTGTGAAACAAAAGGAAGAAAAGGAAAACACAAATTTTGATATTCTAGATCAATTGAAGCATATATGTGTCCAAATACCTCTATTTTATGTTCCCATATATGGCAAGGCAATCAAGGAAGTATGCCTTAAGAAGCCAGGCAAGAAGAAGAAGGATCCCACTACAGTTCATGTGGTGGGAGAACTTACTGACATCATGCTTGGGAAAGTGACTGTTCCCAAGTATAATGACCTATGGAGTATTTTGGTAGGAGTTGTTATAAATGGGATGCAAATAATGAATGCTCTTATTGATTTAGGAGAAAAAATAAATGTTATGACCAAGGACATCCTGTAACAGCTAAATATTGTAAGCATGAGACCTAATCCTACTATCCTACAGCTTGTTGATAGTTCTACTATTAAGCCTAATGGTATAGTGGAAGATCTTGTGGTAACTCTAGACTCTTGGGAATACCCAATAGATTTTATGATTCTTTCTCCTAAAGCCACACTAGGTGGGTACCCCATTATTCTTTGAAGACCATGGTTAGCAAAAACCGATGCTTATATTGGATGTTGAAAAGGAGACATGACCATTTCTGATGGAAAGAGCACCAAAAATCTTGTTCTCTACCCTCCTGCTTAACCATCCCATGATAAAGATGATCTAGTATGGCCACATGTTGATGAAGAGGTCGAGGAAATTATTTTTGTGGCACAACTTATGATGTTAAGCATAATTCCTTTCCTACAACTACAGGATGAAGATGAAGTATTATCTCACATAATTTAGAACCATTATGAGGTAGAGGAAGCATCGTCCTCTCATGTATCTGATTCTATTGCTACAGTGAAAATACTCTTGCCCACTCTTCCTGCAGCCGCTCGTCCTGCAAACACCCTTCTTGCAACAAGTATGTTTCATGAATTACTGCCACATGAACTCAAGGTACCAAGAATTAGTGAAGTAGCTATGGTTGAGTTAACTACACAAGTGCAAGTGTCAGAAGGGAAATATCTGAATATCAACAATAAATTAAGTGATGAACAATAGTTGTCATTGGAAAACTTACTAAGGACCCACCAAAATGCATTTGCATGGGACTATAATGATATGATAGGATCAGATCCTAAGATTTGCATTCATAGGATATATATGAGAGGTGATTGTACACCAGTAAGGCAATCACAAAGAAGAATTAACCCTGCATTGAGAGAAATTGTAAAAGGAGAACTGCAGAAATTGCTTGATGCTGGATTTATCTACCCCATTTTAGATAGCCAGTGGGTGTCCCCATTGGTGATTGTGCCCAAAAAAGGAGGGAAGTGGCGATTTTGTATTGATTACAGGGAACTTAACTCTGCCACCAAAAAGGACCATTTTCCCTTATCGTTCATAGATCAAGTTTTGGACTCACTTGTAGGAAAGCAATACTTTTCTTTTCTTGATGGATTTAGTGGCTATAATCAAATCCAAATTGCACTAGAGGACAAGGAGAAGACAAAATTTACTTGTCCATGGGGAACCTATGCATACTCAGTACTTCCATTTGGCTTATGCAATGCACCTGCACTTTCAGAGGGTAGTCATTAGCATATTCTCAGACATCTCTCATGATTGCATAGATATTTATATGAATGATTTCACTACTTATGGTACTGATTTCAATGAAGCATTGAAAAATATTAAGAGAGTCCTACAAAGATTTGAAGACCACAATATATCTATAAATAGCGAGAAGTGCTTCATGATGATGCATGAAGGTGTAGTTCTTCGCCACTACATCTCTCGCAAAGGAATTCAAGTAGATCCTGCAAAAAATGAGGTGATTACAAATATGCCTATCCCTGCAAAACAAAAATATTTTAGGAGTTTCTGAGGGAATGCAAGTTATTACAGGAGGTTCATAAAAGACTTTAGCAAAATGGCAGCACCATTGTATAATCTCCTCACTAAAGATGCTAAGTTCCAATGGACATAAGACTATGATAGGGCATTTTCTGACTTGAAAGTAGCTTTAACTCATGCTCATGTACTTAAAGGACCTAATTGGGAGTTTCATTTTCACATTCATATTGATGCATCAGACTATTATATAGGAGAAATCCTAGGAAAGAAAGGAGCTATTGAAAATTCCATTTACTTTGTTAGCAAAAATCTGCAAGGAGCTGGATTCGACTAAACTAAGACAAAAAGAAATGTTAGCAATGATCTATGATTTAAAAATATTTAGACATTACATAATAGGCTACCGAATCTTTGTGTACAATGATCATGTAGCCATTAGATACCTCATGAATAAACCTCTAATTTTAGGAAGGCTAGCAAGATGGTTATTGCTGATGCAAAAGTTTGATATAACCATTATGGATAAACTAGGGAAAGTCTATGTTGTTGCAGATTTTATTTCAAGACTGACCACATCAGAGGAAAACCAAGCCATAGATGATTCTTTTTTCTGATGAGAATTTATTTTCCATTAGTGTGTAGACACCTTGGTATGCTGACATAGCTAATTTTTTGGTCACAGGAAGAGTCCCTCCTCATTTCTCTCCAAAAGAGAGGAGAGTGCTCATGGAAAAATATTTTCCTTTCTCATGAATTGTTGGATGTTTGTTCTAAACTGGACCTGACCAGGTCATGAGGAGATGTCTGAGGGAAGATAAGACATACGATATTTTGCATGCATGGCACAATGAACCTTATGGAGGGCATTTTGTAGCCAAAAGGACAATAATTAATATTTTGAACACAGGATACTACTGGCCAACACTCCACAAGGATGTAAGGAGATATACAAAAAAGTGTGAGAGATGCCAAAGGATAGGCAAACCAACCAAATCTGATGAGATTCCACTTTACCCCTAGGTAGTAATAAGTCCATTTGATAAGTGGGGGTTGGATTTTGTAGGACCCATTGATCCTCCATCAAAAGGTAAATCCTATATTTTAGTATATACTGATTATGTAACTAAATGGGTAGAAGTTAACGCCATGAAGCATGCAAGAGATAATAAGGTTGCAAAATCTATGTATGAGTAAATTTTCACACGGTATGGGGTTCCAAGAGAGATAGTGACTGATCAAGGGACTCAATTCACTTCAACCCTTATTACAACAATGGTCAATGAGTACAACATTAGACACATGAAATATACTCCTTATCACCCCCAAGAAAATGGCCAAGTTGAGGTGATCAACAGAGAAATTGAGACTATTTTGACCAAAATAGTGGCTATCCATAAAAAGGACTAGGCAAGCAAGCTACCAAAAGTTGTCTGGGCTTACATAACCACCTGGAAAACAACTACAAGATTCGCTCCATTTGAATTGTTGTATGGAAAGTCAACCATGATGCCCATTGAATTCAAGCATAAGACTCTTAGAACTGCAGTAGAATTGGGGATGGATATCTCTGTGGCACAAAGAGATAGAATCATGTAGCTGAATGCTTTGGATGAGATGAGGAAGGCGACTTTGCATCACATAGTGGTAGTGTAGAATCAGTGAATAAAGTGGCATGATAAATTTATCAAGGATAATAAATTTCAGCCTAGAAATTGGGCATTGCTCTATAATTCAAGATATCATGATAATGTAGGAAAATTGCAAACAAGGTGGCTCAGACCTTATGAGGTGGCTAAAGTATTTTCCAATGGAGCTGTTCAACTTACTACCATTGATCCTATTAGGTTTAAGTTGTTAGTGAATAATCATCACCTGCGATTGTATATGTGATCTCCTAAAATGTTATGTTCCTAATGTGAGATGCTAAACAACTAATGATGTAATAAAAAGAAATAACACAAAAGAGAACACCGCAATGATTAGCCTAAAGAAAGATAAGCATGGAAGCAAGATAAAACAAATTGAAGTTGATTATACCTTCATGCTACTCCTTCCTTGGTTGGCCCTTTGATCCTTGAAGATTTGTGTGCTCTTTGGATGACAAGCTAAATTGGATGTGCAAAGTGATATGCAAGATTGATGGAGATATGATAATGATGAGATGCTAAAAGCTATGGAGGATGAGAGCTCAAATGACAATTTTGCAAGAGTTTTGATAACAAAAGATTGATCCCTAAAATGAGAGAAATGAGGGGGTATTTATAGGATAATTTGAATTCTCTAGAGAATTCAACGGTTGAGATTGATCCAACAAAGCCAAGATGAAGGGCTATGGTAAGTTGAGGATTCACAAACCCTCACATCTTGACATGTGGAATGTGAGATGGCCTAGGGTGGGATGATGTGGAAATGAGGTGGAAGAGAAGTACATGAGGTGGATGAAGGACAAGCACCTTGTAGGTACTTTGGGGGATGAGAAGATTTCCTCAAAAAAGAACTTATTGTCCCCAAATGAGCATGAAAGAGACATTTGATGAATTTTAGAATTCCTTAAAAATTTCCATGGGAAAAGGGGAAGTGGTTGGAGAAATAAATGTGAATTAAAAATTCACAATCTTAGGAGAGTCTATTGGATAAGAGAGGGTTTCCAAAAATCTGGGGATTTGTCACATGTGGGTGATGTGACAAGTCCAAGGTTCTAGAAGTCCTTGGCACATGTAAAGTGACAAGTCAGTTCTTCTAGAACTTGCATGGGGATAGGGTAGACCTTGGAAATATAAAAGTGAATTAAAAATTCACATGGGGAAGAGGGGAGCCTTGGGTGAATAAATGTGAATTAAAAATTCACATGGGAAAGAGAGTCAAGGCCAAGAAAGGCAAGTGGAAAGGTTGAGCACAAAATATATGCCAAATGTGGCTAATGACTTTGATTAAGGTTGTGCAAACACATGATTATGATAATTAATGAGAAATTAGAGGCAAGTGGGAGATTATGGAAGATGTGACATCAATCTTGATTTAGTGGTGCACATCCTAATCATAGATTAATTAATTTAATTCAAATTAAAAGAGGATTATGGAAAATGTGGCAAGGAGAGAGAAAAAGAGGGACTAAAAATTGGTTTTAATCCAAATGGGTCAAATGACTAAATTAAATAAATTGTCCTATTTATTTAATTTAGAGAAGAAAAGGTGTAAGGTAAAGTATTTAATTTATTCAATTACATACTTTAGGAACCTTAGGCAGAAAATGAAATAATGATTAAATAAATTATTTAATCACTATTAATGATATAAATGGATAGAGTAGATGATTTTGATCATATGGAAATGATCAAATTTAGATGTCTACAGTATCATAAGCCAACTTCTAAGGAGGAGTTCCTGTAGCAATTCACTCAACATGCGACACTTGAAATTACTACAGTCGAAGGAAGTGGACCTAGTGTCCCTTCTTCTGGCTAACTAAAGTATGTAACTTATCATAATAAAGATTCCCACTTAGTGGGGGTCCACTTCTTCACCCATCCACCCATTCGTTCCACTTTCTCTCTCTTCCACCTTACCCCCATCATTTTACTTCACTTCATTTCACTCCACCTCATTCCACTCTACTTTCATTAATTTCTCAACTCATTTCTTGAAAATGACCGATGCTTTCTCCATGATCTTTGCAATAAATCTTCCACGAATTCAAGTACATGCGCATCAATTGTTATATCTTAATTTTATTTTAGTGCATTTATTCAATTATTGTGAGTTAATATAGACGTTCATGCAATTATTCCATACCCTGTCAAATCGTCATTCCACTTCACATGTGAGGACACATGTGCAAATTTAGGTTGGGGGAGAATGTGTCAATGCCATGTTTGCATGTATGTTTGTACTAGTTCACGTCAACAAAATTCAAGTTATTGAGCCAACTTTAATTATGAGATGATGAATCGTATGTGTGAAGTGACAATTCACTACCACCATTTTTCTTAATCATAGCTTGCATTTATTACTCCTTTACTGTCTTTAATTTCTCTTTTCATAATCTTAAGCCAAAAGGTAAAATTCAAATGACACTAGCATTGGAATTTAGCAAAGATGTAGGAAGAAGAAGTTTGGTTTTCAGACAAGAATTGTAGGAAGAAAATCTTTGCAGAGTAACTATTTGATTGTTAGACAATGGGAGGTGGGTTGATTCGAAATGAACCCACGGTTCATGATGTATTACTACAGGATGCACCTTGCTTGGTCGAATTTAGAAACTCTGGATGGCTAGACTATTTATTAAAGTTGGATGGTTTTAATGAAGATATTGCATTGGAATTCACCCAGACATTGTCTGAAGGAAAAGCCACGGTAAAAGGGTTGGAAGTCACAACTACGGAGGAAAGAATTGCAGAAATTACAGGATTACCTACCAATGGTGAAAATTACCCTGCAACCAAAGATGCCAGGTCAACTAGGGACAAATTTACAGAACCTAAAGACCCTTCCTTGAGCATAGAAAAACAAGGTGCAAAGAGGACTTCTTTGCCCGAGCCATTGAAGCAGGTTGCAGTCTATGTTGTCAAGTATATCACTTGCAAAGGTCACTAGTCAAATTTACATTCCGTGCATTTTAAACTCCTGAACCACATGAGGCATGAAAGGAGAATGAATGTGCCCAATGTGCTATACCATCTTCTTTCGATCATGGCAGTCAAGACCTTGAAAGGTAGGGATAGTTCCATTTCCCACCATTGTCTGATGAAATTATTAGTTGAAAAGTCTTTGCATGATGTGTCTGATATTTCTTGGGAATAATTTTTGACTATTGATCAAATTAGACCAGAGCATTTACGACCTAGGGTTTTTCTTCAACCTTGTAGGGTTGGGAGGAGAAAGAGAAATGTTGGGGCCACTCCTACTGCTTCAACTTCTGACACAAGCCCTAGTGGAAAACCTCCTGCAACCACACAAAATATTGAGATTAGTTCTTCTGAGGTAGAGCATTCTGATAAACAAAGTTCATCTCTTGATTCTAAATATGAGGTTCCTCTTGGCACCCTAATGAGAACTAGGGCATAGAAGAAGAAGGTAGAACTAAAGAAAGGAAAAGTTGAAGAGAAAATGGTAGAAAAAGAAGCACCAAGCTCCAAGAAATGAAAGGTTGACATTGTTCTTCCTGCAACAAAGGAAAAACATGATGGCCCTCCTAGAAAATCAAGATCAGTTGGGCTAGCCTTCAGTGTACCTCTGGATGAAAGCCCTAGACCTGGAAAATCACCATGGGAGGATATAGAGGCTCCAATGGAGCAGGTAAATGTTGAATAAAAGGACGTGTTTGAGGAAGCAACAAATTTAACGCTAGCAGATCTTGTTGATATTGTAGAGCAAGTTGAAAACCAGATGCAGTGTTCTTTAATCAGCTTAATAACTAGGAATATGAATTCCTCTACTCAGGGATTGAACATCACAACCAAGAGTCATAAACTGCTAAAGAACCTCATGTAATCATCAACCCAGGGACGTAAACTTGAAATGGGTCAGCACAATATATGCACTAATCACCATTTCTAGACATGCATGATTTCCTAAGATGCTTTATACTAGAATTTGAATTAATGGAAACAATTTTACTAGATAACTTGATTGGAAATGAAAATTGAAAGATAAAACTACTCTACATCTAGTGGTTGCAGGAACAATTGAAAGCATTGTGTTTCTGTCAGCTGCAGGAACAGTCACATTAACCTTTATGAAAGGAAGTGAAACTATTCTAACTTGCAGAATGAAAGTATGGACAGTTCTCTAAGTGGCCCCCCTTAGGTAATGCCAAAAGTAGACAATAAATTAGGTAGAAAACTTCATAAACTTTATTGATTCAAGATAGATAAGTACATGGCACACAATCTCTTGACTGTATTTCTGAAAACTGAAAATGTGTTACAACAACAATCTTTTTCCAGCCCATTCTCTAAAGGAGAATGGGATATTTATTGAAACCGAATCCAACTACTAACCAACCTTCCCTTATAAAACGGGAAGTCTTTATTACATTTAACTAACTTAGTAAAGATGTGAATGGAAATGAAAGAACTAAGTCAAATCAGTTCATCAGTCTTAAAGTACCATCATCCTAGATATATGCACCATCAAGACGCTTGAGCTAGATTTTTGAAACACTCCCCTTGCATGGTGGATGAGTTGAAACTGCCTCCCTATTCTTTTGCTGCTAAACTAGTCTTCTTTGATTTGGTCTTCTATCCTTCAAGTGGGAATTGAATTCCTTCCTCCAATCGTGGTACCTGCAAAATATCTTGCCAGCTATTCCTGAGGCAAAAAGTTAGCTCAAAACGTTCAACCTTTAAGACAATCCATCACTTTATTTATACATTCACTAAGCATTAAACTAAGGCAAACATTATTTCAGACATGGTTGCAGGAAGTTCAAATGTAGAGGCTGTAGGAAGGGTTTGTCATCACACCAAGTCATAAGGCATTCATCAAACTAATAAAACATTTAAGGTGATACTTATGGAAAGATTTAGCATAATATAATTTTTATATTAAGCATAAAAAGTTCATATCTTTTCCCATAATCAACACTAAATGTTTGTTTTAGCATAATAAAAATAGAAAAAGTGTTTGTAAAAGTATGATCTGAATGTGCCAAAAACTTGGCTCATCATTCCCCTCAACCAGCTACTTGTTGGACCCCTCAACAAGTCTAGCATTTCTTCTTTTGGAAAATTCTCTCAAATCAACATTCTGTTGTTGTCCACACTGTCCATGCTGGAAACTCCAGAAGTGAGCTCACATCGCCTCCAACCTTTGCCATATGTTATCCTCAGAACTCTTGTTATATATGTTGTTGTCCCCCTACATAGCCAGTAATGGCCATAGGAGAATAGGCGATTGCATAACCAAGGGTAACCAATTCTCCCATTTTGTCTTGGCATTCCTCATGTATCTTTCTGCCCTTCTGGTTGTTGCATACAAGGTATTGGGAGTGTGTGGTTCTACCCTTTTTAATTGAAATGGAAGATGTTCCCATCTGGTTTGAATGTGCAGGGTTGCAACATTAAGATCATTGTTTATAATTTGGTAATACTGAGAAAATACCTCTTGTCTCAAAGGCTCAATCAGTGGCCTAGCTCTTTCATCTCTCCATAATTTCTTCCAATAAAATTAAATATCCATTCCATTTTTAGATTCATTCCTCCCAGATAATGGCATATTGAATTCATCATGCATATGACTATCAAATTGTTCCCCCTTGCTTATCTCATTGGTGATCCAGGAGATCAGAGCACTGATATGAATATCACTGACATAACATAATGGGTTCCATTCCTTATCCTGGGGCACAACCAAATTGTGCAAATAAAATTCACACAGGAGGTTCTTGATGTGCAGAGGTGAATCTCTATATGCTTCATAAAATTCTTCCGGGGTATCTAAAGAGGGGTTTTTACCTTTTCAAATTCTAATCAGTTGGAAGTTCAAATACAACTCCTTGAGGTACATTGCATAGATAGGTGAAGGTGCTCGACATTGCATCAACCATGGAATAATCTCTACCACCTGATTGAGAGTGTCATTTAAGTTAGCAATTTCCAGATTCTTGTTCTGGATTATCCTTTGTAATCTCTCAATTTCAAGTCCAAAAGTAGTCCGTTGATGATGGAGTTCTTCAAAACATGCCATTCATGTAGCAAAGTTTGTGACATGGAGCAGAGGTCTATGGTTATAGCTTACTACAGGTAACCCTTTTATTTATTCAGTTACATCCACTTTTCCTTGTTCTTCTCCAATTACCTCTGTATTATTTGATTGTTCAAATTTTTCCTGTCCTGAAGTACCATCCTGTTGCCAACCTACCTATTCTTCTAGAGCAGTAGGAATCTCATCAATCATGCCAATGCTTTCATCCTCTTTTTCTGATGGAAACACAACTGTTACCTCCTCCTTCTCAACACATTCCATTCCCTCCTGTAGTTTCTCTGCAATGGCAACCAATTCATCCAGGCCAACTCCTTCAGGTGTACTCACAACTTCCTCAATAATAGGTTCTTCTTCTTCCAATATAGGACTGGAAGGGTTTGAAGTTGGTGGTGCGGCTGGAGTAACATCAAGTGATTGGTGGGCTGCCTGGTTCTGGAGCGTAGAGCTCCTCCTTAAGGAAGTAGGAATTGTCTCATGCTTTTTGGAGGGCTTTGTTGCAGGAACAGAGAAGGTTTCCTTTTGCTTTTGTTTTACAGGTTTAGGGGTTGCCACAATGGGTGTCTTCCTTTTCTTATCCTTAGAAGAAGGCTCAGGATTTTTGATAGGGGTTTAGGCCAATTTCTTGGAAGTTTTTTCAGAAAGAGGAATGTCATCTTGTGAATCAGATGATTCCTGAGTAGGGGACATAGCAGCGGAGGTCTAGCCTATGGGCTGGGAGGTTCGTTGCTTG
>CM021109.1:19479521-19509484 GCA_007115665.2 Sequoiadendron giganteum
TACCCAGGCTACTCCAGAAATCCACCAGGGAGGAAGCATGAACACAAGGAATTTTCCAAACTTCCCACCAAAAATGCCACAGCCTTAAGGCAAAGGAACAACGGAAAACAAATGAGCAGAATCCTCCACCCTGCTCCTACACAAAACGCACATGGATGGGCCCTGAAAACCCCTCTTCTGGATATTGTCCCAAGTCAAGCACTTGTTTCGAGCCACAGTCCAAATGAAGCAATTACACTTTGGCCAAGAAAACTTATTCCAAACTCTCTTCCACCAATGAACCTCCCCCCCATCCAGCTCGTGAGATAAAAGCTCCTAATAACCAAAGGCAACAGTATAAACACCCTTAGGGCTGGGAGACCAAGATAAAACATCACTATCCGAGAGGGAACTACAACTCCTAATAGAAAGGATGCTTTGCAATTCCGCGCACTCCTCCTCCATACCAACCATAGGCCACTCCTCGAGAGACTTCCACCTAGCCACCCTCAGCTGACCATGCGAAGAGACAGACTTAAAGTTACTCACCCTATCCCATCCAGCCTGAATGAATCTTTGACAAAGGGGCAACGGGTTAGGAAACTGAGAAACAATGGGAGGAAAACCATCCCAAGAATTAGACCAAAATTGGGCCTCTTTCCCACTTTTGCAATTCCAAAATAAGCCATCCTTGACGAGAGCAACCCCTTTCTTGAGAGTACCCCAAATCACTGTACCTTTCCCCACCAGTGGGTAGTGGGGAATATCCACTTAAAGGATCTCTGGGAAATATTTATGGGATAAAATCTTGGCCCAGGTCTGATCCTACACCACACACCACCTCCAGTACAGTTTAGCAGCAAGCGCAATCCCAGTCAAAGAGGACTGCCTTAATCCAAGACCACCATATTGCTTCAGGCTGTAAACAATCTCCCATCTAGCTAGACTCCATTTGGAGGACAAAATATTACCAGCCCACTAAAACTATCTAGCTAAAGCATCAAGTTCCTGGATAAAACCGACCGGGGCCACCTGGAGCATACATCTATAGATGGGGAGAGCCAGAACCACAGATTTGATTAGCTGAACCCGACCCGCAAAGGACAACCATCTATGGGTCTAATGGCTAACCTTTTTCCGAAACTTATCCAGAATATTTCGCCAAGAATCCTTAGGCATCCGTTTGACAGAGATAGGAATACCAAGATAGGTCAAAGGAAGGGACCCAATCTGAAACCTCAAGATATTAGCAATCCTTCTTTGGATAGGACCGGGAGTATTGACGAAGAATATGGAAGACTTTTCTTCATTAATCAGCTGACCCGAGGCAATTAGATAAACATCCAACACTGCATGCAAGTTAGTAGCCTCCCTAATTGTAGCCATACCCATCAACGCAGTATCATCCACAAACTGCAAATGAGACTGTGGTGGAATATTACCTCCCCAACGCCACCCCTAAATGAGACCCATCTCAACATTCCTTCTCATCAACCGACCCAAGCCTTCAACTAGAAGCAAAAACAGATACGGAGATAGCGGGTCACCCTGACGCAGTCCCTGGGATGCTCCAAAAAGCTCAGAAGGCTCACCGTTAATTAACACAGAGAAGGAAACTGAAGTAACACAACTCATGACCTATTGAATCCACTCATCCCCAAAACCAAAAGCACCAAGAATCCTCCAAAGGAAGGACCATCGAACTCTGTCATACACCTTTGCCATGTCCAACTTAATGAACATTTCCTTATCCTTGGAAATGGCCATAGAGTGAATAGTCTCTGTGGTAATAACCACCCCATCCAAAATTTGTCTGCCCGCCACAAAACCACTCTGCTCCTTGGAGATGAGCACTTTAAGCCATTTTTTCAGCCTATCCGCAATTATTTTAGAGATAATTTTGTAAATCACATTACAAAGAGAGATGGGTCTAAATTGGCTTAACCTGTCCGCCCCCTCACATTTGGGTATGAGAGCCAAGAAGGTAGAATTCAAAGCCCGTAGCATCTGCTTATTCGTCTAGGATTCCTAGACCACAGCCAGTAGGTCCAACTTGATAATATCCCAAAATTCTTGAAAAAACTCCACCGGGAAGCCGTTAGGGCCAGGAGCTTTCCCTTTCTTCATCTGAAAAACCGTTCCCTCTAGCTCCTCTAATGAGATAGCACCCATGAGATCCTCATTCATCTCCATAGTGACCAACGAAGGGATGCAAGACAGAACTTGAGCTTCCTCATCAGAAACTCCCTGATAATCCTCCCTAAATAAAGAAACAAAATACTGCACTACTTCACATGAGATATCTTTAAAAGAGGAAAGATGCTCACCATTGTCCTTTACTAGAACAGAAAAAGAATTCCCATTATGCCTGGCTTTGACCGAATTGAAGAAGAAGGCCGTATTCTTATCTCCCTCCTGAAGCCATTCAATTCGTGCCTTCTGTTTCCAATAGACTTCCTCTCGCACTTCACACTCCTCCAGAGCCTACAATGCCCTGGACTCCTCTTGAAGTAAAATAACAGTCACACCATCCTCCCTAATCGCCCTTGTAATGTTATCCAACTTAGCCTGGGTAGCAACCTTTGCATGGAAAATGTTCCCAAAGCATTGTCGGTTCCAACGCTTAAGCTGATATTTAACAAATTGGAGAATCTTGGTAAAAGTATACATTGTTGTGCCATAAGAAAGTCAACCATTTCTCCACCATTCAGCCACACAATGATGAAGAGAGGGCTCACGGAGCCACATGATCTGGAACTTAAAGGAGGGCGACTGAGGCACATAAACTGAAGAAACAACAAGCTTGATAGGCCAATGGTCGAACCCCCTCCAATCCAATATTTTTGAGCTAGAGGACCACAATCCCTCAACCCAAAAACAAGACACCAGAAACCGGTCAAGTCTTTCTAAAATGCAGTTATCCCCAATCCTTTGATTTTTCCAAGTGAAATGACCATTATTAGGCTTAATATCAACAAGATTCAAAGCAGAAATATTATCCTAAAGAAGCAGCGCAGAAGGCTCCAACCTTGCAATACCACCCCCCTTTTCAGCCAACTCAAAAATAGCATTAAAATCACCAGCCATAATCCATGGATGAAAAGGCACCATACTCCGGACAAAATGAATATGGGCCCACAACAGTTGCTTACCTTGAAACTCAATAGGCACATAGATCTTAGAAAGGAGGATAGTCTCCCCAGTCTCAAAAGAAGAAGCAATCATCGAGATAGCAGACTTGCTGGACATCCACCAAAGAGGGCGGATCTTCCGAGGATTCCAAAGGTAAGCAACGCCACCTGCAGACCCTTGAGCACCAATACACTGACATTCACCATTTCCCCACAGCTTAGGAGATAAACCAAGCATGCACTCCACAGACAACTTAGTCTTCTGCAAGAACAAAACATCAGGAGATTGCCTTCTAACCAACTCCCGAACAACTTTTTGTCGGGGGCCGTTGTTCAAGCCCCTTGCATTCCATGATAGAACAATCATTTCAAAGAACTTGAGAAGTGTGAGTCCAGGGTCTTAACCAATCCTGACTCCACCAGAGTTTCCCCAGCTAGCTTAATTTTCTCCACATCTGTTTTCCTACCAAGATTTGAAGATTTCTCCCCCAACCCTTTTTTGAGATCCTTTTGATGAATACCCAAAGGAGAAGGAGAAGACTTGTTATTCTTCCTTGCATTAGGTCTTGTATGCAAGGCCAAAATAGAACCATCTCCCCCATTCTTCTTCATTTCCTCAGTAGGAACTGACTCCATTTGGGCATCTATTTAAAGGTCGGTCACCATTTGCAAAGCTCCAGTATCTTGTGTATCTTAAGTAGCCCCAAAAAGAGGATCCTCCTGCCCAAATCCCACAATACCCTAATCCAAATTCATCGAGCCCGGATTCACTTCTTGCTGGCCAAGATCATCCAAAACCTCGAATCTATTAAAAGATTCTTCATTTTGTCTTTCCTTCCAAGTCCTCTTTTGACCCTGATTTCTATTACGGTTCTTAACCGGGGTGAAACCATTTGAACCAACCCCATCCCCAGGAATGGGTTCCTTTCCCTTATCTTCCCTAGGGGGGTTGCGAGGAGGGTGAGAAATCGAAGGCTCCATAGGTCTAGCCCTTGGACATCTCCTCTGTAAGTGACCATATTCATGGCAAAGACAACAGCAAAATGGAAGAGTTTCATAGTCTAGCGACTGCACCCAAGAATGAGGACCCACAGACATATCCGAAGAGTCTGGTAATGGCTTACTTAAATAAATTTCCATGCAAATACGAGCAAAAGTAATCACCTTTTTAAATTGAGTCTGCTGCGAAGAACCAACTGGCTTCCCGAGTGTCGACCCCAACAGAAGCAAAACATCCTCCCGCCAACACTCCACTGGGAACCGTGGAAGCCGAACCCACACCGGGACTCGAGTCGGAAGCTCCTCAACAGGGTTAAAACTAGCATGTCATGGCTTAATAAATAGACCAACCTAATTGTAGAAATAGGGACCCCCTTCAAAAACCTTGTTGCGATCCACCATGCAGTCAAAGGTAACCATGAAATAATTATTTGCCAGGAGCTTTATATCCATCTCACCCTCCGACATCCAAGTCCGTCGGGCCCAAGACTCCTAGAATTATAGCGATATCCTCATACCTAGAAACTTACAATAAAAAGAGTGCCTTGAATAATAATCAATATCCTCCGCAACCATCTCCAATGGGATGACCAGTTTCGGCCTTTCCTTACACCGTTCCAAACATCCATTGATTTTTGTGATCCGAGCCCCACTAGAATCCATCTAACCCTGGTTTAGATAAAAATAGGTTATTATTGAAGACCTTCGAAGCAGGTGGAGGAGAATTTGCACCAATCGCAGAGCAAAAGTCCATTTTGTGGCTAGCACCCGAGGTCTCTCCAGGCGACATTAAGCCCAACCCACAGTGGGCATGCAAGCCCCCGAAATAAAAACCAACACAAGGGCTTCGAGGAACCTAGCCAAAGCCCACCCCTAATCACAGGTCAAGGCACAAGGGATGCACCGCATAATAGAAGTCGTGCACGAAGCAAGGAAAACCAGGCACAAAAGGCCCACCCGCGGCTTTAAACAGCACCAAGCACCCAGCACAACGCCAGGAAACAGTCCCCACACGCAGGGCAGAGACAGCAAGAAGTACCTGGAAGAGACAAACGCCACACCTCACCCATAGAAGCAGATACAGACCCCCTCACAACGCAGCACCGAGCAGTTTACAGAGAACGAGCTAGGGCACGGGCACCCTAGCACGGTAGGCGGAGCAGTCGAACGCCATCTTCTCCATCTCTATCATCCCACCTTACAATTAATTAAATGACACATTTAATTAATTATCTTATAGTTCTCCCCAAATTAATTAAATATTGTACTATTCAATTATTTTAATATTTTATGCATATTCCTCCAAATCCCCTAATTTGGGTTAAGTTAATTAGTCCATGATTAATTAACTTAATCTATATCCTAATCATCATCAACCCTTTCTCCAAATTTTAATCCTAGTTAAGTTAATGAACCCATGTTTATTTAACTTAACCCATATCCTAATCCCAAATTAAGATTAATTAATCCATGATTGATTAACTTAATCCTTAGCCTAATCATCATTAACATTTCCTCTAATTTTTAATTCTCCACACTCCCCCAAACTTGGAAACATGTGACAAGTGTTGCATGCGCAAGTCACCATCAATTTCCAACTCACCCTTTGACCTCTCTTCTTATTGGATGCTCACATATGTGTGAGATCCTCTTCCCCATGAGAGCCACCCTACACTTGTCATTTATTTCCACTTGTCATATGGTCAAAGCTTACTCACCTCACACCTTTCCTTATCTATTTCCGCTTGTCATGATCATGTTCTTCCCAAGATGTGCTCACAGATGTGTGAGTACACCTTGCCCTCTTCCCCATGACACATGCCACATTCACATGCATCCACCTTGTGACACTTGTCACAAGGCTAAGCCTTGCCATCTCATTCAATCCTAGCCCTCGATTTAAAGAGAAGATCTCAACCCTCCATTCCTCTATCAACAATTATATAAATTGAGGCCTTGCCTTCACATTTTCATCAACTACCATTGCCATAGCCATATTATGCTGGAAATTTAATCTAAGAGCAATCCAAAAACCTCAATTGAGAGAAAATCTTCCAGTTGTTTGGGTGCACACTTGAGCACAATCCATAGAGAATGGAAACTAAGGTATAATTATTGTTTTGAATGCCTTTTTATCATGTTTGTATTGATTTTACCTTCATATCATTTTCCTAACTCTTCCAATCATCCTTCAACACCTACTTACCAACACCAACAATATCATCAATACATCAACCATCCTTCAACACCTACTTACCAACATCAACACCCATACATCCAACAATATTGGTGTAGCCCAAGAGTTGAAAAACATGAAGAACATGATCCAAGGACTCCAAATGGGTCAACCAAAAAGGAATTGTAGATTTTAATACATATGTCCATATCCTTTTGATCAATCTAGAATGTCTATACTAGTGCAGGAGCACACCTTGGCTAACCTCCATTTTTGTTATTTTGGCTTGTACTTAACTCTAGCCAAGTCAGGAAGTTTGTTTGCTTTCAGACCTTAGAAGGTCATTGCTTTTGTGGGCTAGGTGAGTTAGTCATTAGGACTAAGGTCACACATTTAGCCATTGTTAGTAGTTTATGTTTTCTTAATGTTAGTTTTCTAGGGGAGATTAGAGTCTTAAAGTTGTTTTAAACACTTAATGTGGTTGTAAAGATGCCTTAAGGCCATTCAATGAGTTGGTTCCTCAGAATCTAGAGGGAATGGTGGTCCTAAGAAATAGGATCAAGGCATGAAGAAAGATGCCAAATGTTGTAAGGAAGTTAGCATGGCAACCTTGGCAATTATTGTAATTGTTGCATGCAACTCGGTTGCCTTTGGATTCCCTTGAGAATAGGAAGTGGGAAATCGGCCAACAAGCCCTAGAATCATGGAGTGGGCATCTAATATGACCCAAGACTCGAATCGCATGTGGATTATGCAGTTATGTAATTTGTAATTAGTTTTGAAGTGAAATACAGAGCTCTGCAACAGTTTTTTTCAAGAAGAACTCGAGTTTTTATGATGATAGAGATGCTAAATGGATTGAGAACCTAAATCTAGAGTTTGTTTTGTGTTCTATAGGATTATCTTAGTCTTTTTCATTCTATAAGCAAGTTTTTTTAGATTAGATATTTTGGTTAGTTAAATTGTTTTAGTTTAAGTTATTACTGGTTCAGTCTTGATCAGTCGGTGCTTTCATGGCTCCCCCATGAAGTCTAGCCTTGGGAAACACCTAAGGATAGGTGGGAATGTTAGGGGAGTCATTAGTGTACGTAGGTTTAGGGTTAGGAAGTATGAAAGAGTGGAGAGCTCTTTTAATCACTAGTCTCTAGGCAAGCAGACAGAGCCCGATTAGAGGTCTAGGAATGTCATTGAAGATTTCTTGTAGGGTAAGGAGGTACTGTACGGAATAGGTACAGGTTCAAGCAGGGTTTCACCTTAGCTCAACATTCTAGGTGGATTGAAGTAATGTCAATCATTTGGTTTATGATTTGAGCAAGTTACAAACAAGAATACAGTCAGTCCTAGTAATTAGGCCTAATTGCCCTATTGTCCTAAGTTGTAGGAAGCTAGTGTACGGAAGTTGTCAAGCCAGAAGCCCCACTGAAACTTTTAAAACTTCCAAAAGGGTATCTGAATCTACCTTTAGATTTGTAGGGTCTTTAGGAAAGTTTTGCAAAAATTGACAAAACAGGACTGGTAAAGAACACAAGGAATAGGCCTATTTAAGGTCTCTAATGGTGAATCCTTGAACCCGATAAGGATAGAATTGAAGAATCTGCTAAAATGGTTCAAATATACAAGGTTATGATTGCTATCAACAGGATGGACATCCCTGCAATGAAGAATGAGGTTTTTGAGAAGATAACACTTAGAGCTTTCTAAGTGAGGAAGAGGAATTTAACTTGTCAAATGGTGTTAGTCCTCCAAGGTGAAGCACAAGGGATAGAACTCTTAGAATAGAGTTAAGATTGGACTTAGTTAATCATCTAAGCCAATCAGGACCTAGAGGAGACTAGGTTCCTAGAAGAGACAAGCTAGGTCTCTTAGTTGCAATGCAAGCAAGCCTTGGAACACTCACATCATATTGGTATCAGAGTTGTTTTGATTAGGCTTGTGGTGGATGTTGCAACCTACTGAATCAGTGGGAGAGAATACGCCAAAGGAAGGCACAACCATGGTGACTAATGCTAAGTTAGCCAAGAAGGTAGAAGAACAAGAAGAAGACAACAAGTCACTGAGAGAAAGATTGGCTCGAATGGAACAACTCTTGGATGAAGTCCAAGAAAAGGTAGACAAGGTAAAGGACAAAATTGATTAAAAGGAAGAGGAAGAAGCAAGGGAAAAGGAATTAGAGTTGGAGGAGGAAGCACCAAAACCTAACCCTGTTCTTCCTGAAGAGCCATTCTTAAAGGCACTAAAGGCATTGAGTGCCAAAGCTTTGGAAGGTGTGCCACTATTTAGTGGACAAATGGATCCAGATTCAGTTGTGGATTGGATAGACAGCATTGAGAACCATTTTGAGTGTGATGGTATCTCAAAGGCACAAAAATTTATGGTGGCCAAGTCTAGACTAAGAGGTTCAGCTCTTACTTGGTGGAAGTTTGTGCAAAACGAAAGAGAAAAGGATGGAAAAGGTCCTATAGTTACTTGGAAGGGCATGGTAAACAAAGTGAAGCAGACCTACCTTCCTGATGACTATGAAGTCCAGTTGCATAGAAGGAGACACAATGTATGACAAAAAGATTTAGATGTCCAAGCCTACACCGAGGAGTTTCAAAAGCTATGTTTGAGATCCAAAGTAGTAGAAGATGAAAGCATTAAGCTTGCAAGGTACTTGAATGGCCTCAAATGGTCTATATTCAAGAAGAAATGAGTCTAGTAAACTTCAAAACCATTCGCCAATGCTATCAAATGGCCTTGAAGATAGAAGAGAAAAGCAAGAGAAAGCAAGAGCAAACCTCTAAGGGTAAAGGTAAAAGCAAGGATAGTAGAGGACAAAGAGGTGGCTATGGTGGAAGAAGTTTTGAAACAAAAACTCAAGGAGACATAAAATCCAGTGAGCAGCAAGAAGGAAGCTCAAGTAGAGGTGGTAGAGGAAGGAGTTCTAACTCTAGCTCTAGAGGAAGAAATGGTGGACAAGGAGGAAGAGGCAACTACTTTGCCAATATGAAATGCTATCATTGCAATCAAATGGGGCACCTTGCCTATAAATGTCCAGAGAAAGGTGGTTCTTCACATGGAGGTGACAAGAGAACTAACCTAGTTCATGAGGAATCAAATGCAGCAGAGAAGCAATCTGAGGTTCCATTAAATTCTGAGGAAGGTGAGAACCTCATGATGAGGAGAACTTTGATCAAGGAGCCGGTGAAAGAGGAGCCAAGCCAAAGGAGGTCTTTATTTAGGATAAAGTGCAAGATGATGGGAAAAGTATGTAGAGTCATCATTGACTCAAGTTCTATTGATAACATTGTGTCAGAGGAAGCAGTCAACAAACTAAAGTTGACAAGGATACCCCACACCAATCCTTATAAGGTCACTTGGCTCAATAAAGGACAACATGTGATAGTGAATGAACAAGCATGGGTGGAGTTCTCAATTGGAAGTTATAAAGACAAAGACTTGTGTGATGTGCTACCTATGGATGCATGTCATTTGCTCCTAGGTAGACCATGGCAATTTGACCGTCAAGCCATACATGATGGAGGAAAGAATTCTTATTCTTTCAAGAAAGACAATGTGACCTTCAAAATACAGTCACTATTTGAAGGTGCTGAGGTGAAGATAGCAGGTCCAAATGTTCTTATGGTGGGTGAAAAATAATTCTTACAAGCCATGGAAGAGAATGAAGGAGTTGGTTATGCATTGGTGCTAAGACCAAGAAAGGGAGATGAAGGCAAGGTGACCAAGAAGACAGAGTTACCAAAGGAGATTCAAAGCATGTTGCAGACTTATCAAGGTATAGTGAGTGATGGACAACCATCAACCTTACCCCCTAAAAGAGCCATAAGTCATAGGATAGACCTTATCCTAGGAGCTACCCTTCCCAATAAAGCAACTTACAAAATGACCCCTCAACAAAATGAGGAAATTGCTAGGCAAGTACAAGAACTCCTAAACCAAGATTTCATTAGAAAGAGTATTAGTCCATGTTTCATATCCACTATCCTAGCACCTAAGAAAGGAGGAACTTGGAGGCTTTGTACTGATTCAAGGGATATTAATAGGATAACTATAAGGTATAGGTTCCCTATCCCCAGAATTGAAGACCTAATGGATTGTCTAGGTGAAGCTAAGTACTATAGCAAGATAGACTTGAAGAGTGGCTATCACCAAATTAGGATAATATCCTAGGCCACCTTGGAAAAACTCCCACCCAAATTTTCATCTTGGAATTGCTTAAGACATCTCCCATTCACAAGGAATTCCTAGATAAATCTCTCCAAGAATCATGTGTACCAAGCGACATAACCGTAAACCAATTCCAAGCTATTGTTGGACACCTTTCCTCCACACATCATCTTACATTTGCAAAAAAAATACTTACATTCCAAAGTACTACATAACAAACCACTCCATATCAAAGCAATTGTACATAAGCATACCATAAAAAGAGTCATAATATATGGTGGATCTGAACTTAATTTATGCACTATAAAGTTAATAAAATAGTTGGGCTACTCCAAAGACACTATTGACCCTCAAAATAAGATAGTCATTAAATCCCATGATGATGATGAAAGAGAGTCTGAAGGTACCATTAAGATACCCATTAAAGTTGGACTAGCCACTATGGAAACAACATGTCAAATACTTGATCTTGATCTCTCTTACATCATCCTCCTTGGATGACCTTGGATGCATGATAGAATATGAGGCACTTTATTTTATTCCCCATTATCAAGAGACATTCACAGTACTGGCAGAACGTACCATTGACATCAACTTGTGAACCAAAGAAGAACCTTGAAGATCACCTTCGTAGTTGCAACATTAGAAGATGAGATCAATCAAAAATTATTAGAATTCCTCAAAAGAAGGTCCATGAATTTTTCTTGGACATATGCAGACATGCCAATATTGGATCCATCTCTCATGGTGCATCACCTAGCAGTATACCCAAATGTAAAACCAGTAAAGCAGAAGCTTTGAAAAATGCATCCACAAATAGCTCTCTTAGTAAAAGAAGAATTATAGAAACTTTTGGAAGTTGGTTTTATTAGACCTGTTGATTATCCTAAGTGGGTTTCTAACATAGTACCATTCTCTAAGCCCATTGGGGGCATAATAATTTGCACCGAATTCTAAGATCTCGACAAGGCATGTACAAAGGATGACTTCCTGCTATTAAACATTGATATCATTCTAGATCTAACAACAGGACATGAAATGTTATCCCTCATGGATGGTTTCTCCAATTATAACCAAATAAGAATTGTAGATGAAGATAAACACAAAAAATCCTTCATCACTCCATGGGGTACATTCTACTATTAGGTAATTCCTTTTGGTCTTAAAGGGCTACAAGATAAGACTTTAAGTAAAAGAGTGACTGCAAAAGGCCGAAAACTGGAAGGCGATGGCAGAGGCTAATGGTAACTTCGAGAGCTTGACTACAACAAGGGTTTCCCCGAGCTCAAGCCCGATGGGAAGATGCCCATTGGAGAGGACTGATGATTGTCGACGTAGGGAGCAGAGTGGTCCGAGCAGAAACGTTGAGGGAGGGAGGGCAAACACATACCATAATGGTTTCGACCTGAGCAAGAAGAGAGAGGATGTGATGCGAAATAGACACCAGAGCAGAGATGGAGCTTGGAAATGCGGTGGGTCTTTGATGAAACAACAACCCATCTCCCTAAATACTAGGTGTAAGGTGAAGCGTGAAGAGCTTAGCCTGAATGATGACGACCAGTCGACTCAAGGAGGCGAGCAACTAGATATCACCGGCACAGTGGGGGGAGTTTTCACCAAAGGGACCAAGGTTTCGAGGGTTGGGTGGTACCACGATGGACCCCATCAGTATGTGGCACCTGCAACCAGAAATTTGGTCGGCAGGGGAGGAGGGGAGTTTGGGTTTTCTCAACCAAATAGAACAGAGAGGCTTGGTGAAGATGCGAGTATTTTACAATCTTCTAGATCTATCATAATGGAGCTAGATCCAGAGATTGAGCAAGAAGTAATGTTCAAAGAAAAAAATTAGGGGCTGGACCTAATAGGTAGATTCAGAGGTTTTTGGCCAAGTCTGGCGAGCCTTCACCAATGGATTTCTCTCCATTGGATGAATGTTACAAAAGGGTATATTCAAATCTATCCCATGGCTAGGGGCTTCTTCATTGTTGTTTTTGAAAAAGAGCAAGATAGAAATTTGATCCTATGTGATTATCATTGGGATTGGGAAGACAAATATTCGTTAATGCTAAAGCCATGGCATTCAGCTTTCAATCCAGTCACTGAAGTATTTGAAAAGGTTCCCATCTAGGTAAGGCTTCCCTACTTACCCTTACATTTATGGTTTGATTCATGTTTAGAGGTTGTTGGGAACTCCTTAGTGTTGAATCCCTCTTATGTTGTTTTTTGTCCTTGATGTCATCTTATGGTTATCTGGCATCTTGATGGCTTGATGGTTATCTTCTCAGTTGGTTCATATTTTGATTGGCACATTTACTTCATTGATTATATTATATTTAGTGGCTCTGATATCTTGGATTCATGTGCAGATTACAAGTGCTTGTTGAGGTCTATACAGGTTGTTACAGTGTAGTTTGATCAAGCTCATGCATCCTGAAATTGTTAATGGTTCACATGGTGCAACATGTTTCTCAGAATAATAAGGTGATCATTATTGTGTTAATGGAATTATGAACCTTTCATGAGATCATCTTTTATTTTTAGTTCACAAGGCATTGGACTTAAATGTGATGGAAAATCCATTTTGGTTAAAGAGATTTAAATTGATCTCCTATGTGCATTTACATCGGGTCAAAATTATTAATATTGACTTGGGCTTAAAAGTCGACAGCATGGTATAACTCTCATATTTGGTAAGACCACGCTTAAAAAGTCTTACCGCGGTACCGCAGACTATTAAGTGGATAACCGCGATAGTGCGGTGGTAACTGTTGGCGACATGTAAGACTGTTACCGCCATACCGTGCACTAACAAAAATGTAACCGCGGTAATGCAGTGGAAATCACCAGTGACAAGCCAGACAGTTACCGCTATACCGTGGGCTATCAAAAAGTTAACCATGGTAATGCGGTGGAAGCTGTTAGTGGTTAGTAAACTGTTACTACTATATCACAAGTAGCCAGGGAGGTAACCGTGATAACGCAGTGGAAATAGTTAGCAGTTTGAATGACTGCTACCGCTATACCGCGAGCTATTAAGTAGCTCACCGCGGTAACGCGGTGGAAGCGGCTAGCGGTTAGCTTGGAGCTATTGTTGTACCGCGGGTAGTCCAAAGAAAGACTGCGGTTGGGCGGTAAAGGATACGATAACGGTCAGTGTTAGCTACCGTTGTACCGCAGGTAGTCCAAAAGGAGGCCGCGGTTGTGTGGTAAGGGAACAAATGTCAAATCTACTCCTTTCGACATACAGGGCAAATCGTTATGCTTCATTGTTCAAGGGTTTGAAACCCTAATCTTGTCGCCTCCATCAAATCTCTCTCTCGACCGTTTCACTGTGAATTCGACTGTCGTTTTCTGCAACTCTTGTACAGCGAATGGAGAAGCTTGAAACACCATCACTATGGTCGTTTCTCTTATCAAGTTCTTGGTATCGGGTGAATACTCGAAATAGAAATGTGGCTCGGGTTGCTCAGCTACTCTACAGTTCTGGTAAATTGCTTATGAAAATTCTTTTTTTTGGTCCTCACAGGTATTCATCTTCTTTATCTCTACAAAACCGTTACCTTCTCTGATAAGGCTAATAAGGGATAAGCGTTTGCTTCTGCATGGCAGTTGAAGAGTTGGTTTATTATAGATCTTATGCCATTTTTGTTTAAGCACTGCATGTGCAGGCTTCTAGTGAAGACATGCTCAGTCACTCTTCTATTCTTGGTCATTGTTATCCTATTCTCAACAGAAAGAAAGAATCTCTCTTATGTGAACACTGCAACATCAGATCTGACTAGACAGTTATTATGTAACCTCAAATACAACCTTGCAATAATTTCTGGTATGTAAAATTCGAGTAACAATTGTAACACTTCCAAAGTGTAATGATGTTTTTCTGTAAAACGCAAAACCAATGAGTTTAGGGTTCAATCATGACAGAATATCAAAAACGGAAAAACAGGGGCATTACTATTTAGAGTTCTGGAAGTCTTTTTTTTTTCTTGATGCTGAAAGTTGGAAAACACAATGTGTATTCATATTGGTAGCTTTCTATAATGGGAAAACATTGAAAATTTATCAATGAAAAAGGAAAGAAAGGATGTATGATTCAACATAGTTTTGATGAAACTGTATTGCAACTGTGTTAAGATTTTCCTTAAGCTGTCTTAAGGCTTGACAATGCGTGCAACACTGAAAAGTCACTTTTGACTTTTGAATGTTTTACACATTGTCCGTCAAGAGGCACTTGACAGAAATCAAGTGAAACAGAGAGATCCTGTACTATTGTATGTTCTATTAAAATCAGGAAAGGGGTTGGTGCTCCTTGAGATAGGTGTCTCTAAATAGAAAAGGGGTTTGTTCTCCTTGAGATCAGTGTCTCTAAACAGAGGGGTTGGTGCTCCTTGAGTCGGTGCTCATAAATCAGCCTTTGAGGCTTTGTCAAAATAAATTATTGAAATGAAAGCCTGAAAAAGGCAACAAGTTCAGGAGTGGTTTTTCTACCCCATGAGGGTTTTCCACTCGGCATATCCTTGTGTCTATTGTGTCTCAGTGACTTTTTTGCTTCAATACTTTACTGCTTCAAAATGCAATGTTACTTTACTCATTTCAATTTATATGATTGCATTCAAATACATGAATGACACTATCATTGAAAAATGAGAACATATGCATGGCTCTTTTCAGTTTCAGTTTAAAATATTTAAGAAGTTATAAACACTGATTCACCCCCCCCTCTCAGTGTATTTTCACTCCAACACTTAGGAAATTTTCTAATGGTGGATGAAGGCTCTTCAAACCTTCTACATTCAATCTATGTCAGGATTTTAGTAGAAATGGATGTGTCAAAAGCGCCCCCAGAAGATATTTATCTAAAGACTTCGAAAGGAACTTGGGTGCAGCCCCTGGACTATGAAGGGATACCTTTTAGATGCAGAATTTGCTTCAAAACAAGTCATTTAGCGGCTGAATGTGCTAAGAAAAGAGCACCCAAATCATCCTCCTGGTAGAAAGGTGTTGGATCCAAGCAGTATATAGTAGAGAAAAATACGGAGAACCTGATGGGCCCTCAAGAGAAGAGTAGGGAGGAAGTGGGACAGGAAGGGAAGGAGCAGGTGGAGGAAGGAAGTAGAGAGTTTCATCTACAAAATGGTGTTATCTTGACACAGGATGGGAACCAGGGTGAGAGCAAAGACAAGGCAACTTGTAATGGAGGGGATAATCCCAAAAATGGAGCTGCAACACCCGATTGTCAGGAAAAAAGAAGCCTGGTGAGTTTGCAAGAGAAAGATTCAAGGAATCAAAAATCTAGTGAGCAGAACCATCAAACTAATGGAAGCATGGTTGGAATGGGGAATAGCCCTTCCGATAAACCCTTTGACTAGTAGGAGATGGCTAGAAAACGGTCAAGGGAAAGAAAGCAAAGGATGTTAGGAAGGAGATGTTTGCTATGGTTCTCAAATCCCAGCTGAAGAATCGGCCACTTGGAGCTACAACCCCTTGACTTGGTAGTAGGTCCTTCATAAAGGGTTGTGTCATCTTAGTCTTAGGTTATAGTGCTAGTTGAGATGCTTAATCTGCAATGTTATGCTCTTTATTTGTAACTCTTGTAATAGAGAGATTTATTGATAGTCGGTGTGTAGGTTTATTATTATGGATTTTTGAGGGTTAGTGAAGGATCATCAGGGGTTTGCTATGTAAATTTACTTTTAAATCTCAATAAAATCATCTTTGTCATTGATCAAAAAAAATAAAAATATAAGGGCTACATTCTACTATTAGGGTTGCATGACATTATGGAATATTATGTGTATGACCATTTAGGAAAATTAAAAAAAAGAGATACACACATAGTGGTATTGGAAAATATTTGATCGATTGGAAAAGTATCAACTTCACTTAAACCCAAACAAATGTGTATTTAGTGTAGCATCGAGAAAACTCTTGGGATTCATTACCTCTTGAAGAGGAATAGAAGTTGATCCAGAAAAAGTAAAAGCAACAATGGATATGCCTCCACCAAGGAATCTTAAAAAATTACATAGCTTGCAAGGGAAAATCCAAGCCATCAAAAGATTCATTGCACAACTAGTTGATAGGTGTCAACCATTTTCACATCTTCTTCGCAAGAATGTCACTTTCAAATGGGATAACAACTGTTAGTAGGCATTTTAGCAACTTAAGGATTACCTTGCTTCACCTCCTATTCTTGTGACACCTAAAATAGACAAACCATTTCTATTGTACATATTAGTTACCAATGTGGTACTGGGGGCACTATTAGCACAACATGATGATAAAGGAAAAGAACAAGCTATCTATTGTACATATCCTAAACATTGGTAGGATGTGAGTTGAACTATACCCCAATTGAATGAGGATACCTTTCAATAGTCTTTTGTGCCAAGAAATTTAGACACTACATACTCGATCATAAGACACAACACATCTCCAAATTCGATCCATTGAAATACTTACTTTCAAAGGCTACCCTCACAAGATGAATGACAAAATGGATCATGATTCTCAATGAGTTTGAAATCAAGTATGTAGATATAAAATCTATCAAAGGACAAGTAGTTGTTGATAAGCTTGTAGAGGCACCTCTACTAGATAGATCATTTACACAACATGGTTTAGGGGTTGGAATTCTATTTGTTACTCCTCAAGTTAATTGTATTCCTAAGTCCTACCACATCGTATTCCCTCGCACCAACAACATAGCAAAGTATGAAGCATTGATCACATGGCTTAGATTTTCCATCCAATGGAAAATAAATAAGTTATAGGTATATGGTAAGTCCGAGTTGGTTAGAAAGCAAGTAAATGATGAATACCAAACAAAGGATGATAAGATATTACCCTATAAGCGAATAGTGGACAACTTCAAATATTATTTCAACCAAATCTAGTTTGATCAAATCCCTCGTCTAAATAACAAAGTAGTTGATGCAATGGCCACAATCAATTCCCTAGTGGACATTCCCTAGAACAATTAGTAATATGAATTCTTGATTGAACAATCATTTATTCCTGCCTACGATCTTCCTGAATAAAAAATAGTATGTGATATATTTGGTTCCAATTCTCTATGGTACCAAGATATATAAAATTATATCCATGATAACACTATCCCAATTCTCTGTGGTACCGAGATATATATAATTATCTCTATGATAACACTATCCCACCCAACTTATCCACTTCTCGACGCCAATCATTCCTTCGTAAATCACTCGCTTTACCTTACTTGGTGACACTCTCTACCACTGATCATTCGATGGGACCCTCCTAAGGTGTTTAGACACATATGCGACTCAAACTGCTTTACATGAAGTACACGAGAGTATTTGCGAGGCCCATTCCAGTGGACCTTCTAGATCATCAAAACATTGTTGCATACCGGATATTATTGGACAAAAATGGAACATGATGCAAGCAACGTGGTAAAATTTTGTCAACCATGTTAGCAACATGGTGATCTAATTCATGCACCGTCTTAAGAACTACAACCTATTGTCACTATATGGCCTTTCTCACAATGGGGAGTAGACCTCGTTGGAAAAATTCACCCACCTTCATCCAACAATCATAAATTCATCATCACTACCACCGAATACTTTACTAGGTGGGTTAAATCTATTTTCGTGACATACTTTACCAAAAAAAAATCACCAAAATCATTCTCCACTACTACATCTACCATTTTGGTATACCATCCTCCATTGTCACTAGTAATAGAAAACCATTTAAAAACCAAGAATTCTATGAACTGTGTCAACAATTTCACATCCAACACCATTTTTCCACACCATAATACCCACAAGGAAATGGCCAAGTTGGGGCCACTAATAAAACAATCTTGAAAATAATTAAGAAGATGGTCAACGAAGCCAGTTGGGATTGGCATCTCGAACTCAATCCCATCTTGTGGGCCTACTGCACTAGCATCCACACGCTTATAGGAGCAACAACATGCCCCCTCGTCTATGGTTTCGAAGCTATTTTTCCAATCAAGGTTGAACTCCCATCATAGAGAATATCACTACATCTCATTAATGATGAAGAATATCATGTGGAATGCCTAAAGTAGTTGAAACTCTTGGATGAGAAATGCCTTACATCCCTCAATCACCTCCAAGCCTACCAAAATAGGCTCTGAAGAAGCTATAATAAGAATATCAAGCCCAGAGAGTTTGAAATTAGTGACCTAGTCCTTAAGGAAAATCAGTATAACTTGTAGGATTGTGAGAAGAAAGGCAAGTTTGAACCTAATTAGTTAGGTCCCTATATCATCATTGCAAAGTATGGATTAGGATCATATCAATTGGCCACCATGGAAGGAGAACCATTGGAGGAGCCCATGAATATCATACATCTCAAAAAATTATTCACTTGAGAAAATTAAAAAATTCTAGAAAATCCAAAAAAAATCAAAAAATCCAAAAAAAATAAAATACAAAAATACAAAAAAATAGTAAAGAGAAATAATTCATCCAATGGTGAAAACCACTATTGTAGCATCTTGGGCAAGTACCATGGTGAAAACTTGGCAAACAGGTGCCATATGTAAAGTCTTATCCACCATCTACTAGGTCTCCTAATCACCCATGCATCCACCATTCACAATATGTCCACTCATATCACCCATCGAATATGGCTTGGAATACATGTTTCCTACCCCAATTTCATAATGGGAGATCTTTTTATACCATGATCATGACCACCACCCACCTTTTTCCTTTAACATGGAAGCTTTTCATACCATGATCCTAAGCCATCATATGTCTAAAACCCACATGAACCCGCCCTTTTCCTTTTAATCGAAAAGATTTTTCTACCATGACATCAACTCATCACATGATCCCTCATTCTCAGTCGGTCTTGTGCACATCCATTAAATTTGTATAAACCATCATACAAACTTGTATCCCTTCCCCATCCATACCCATTTCATCCATCATCCATAACCCCTCATTGTCACTCGGTCACCATCGTCACCTCCCCATTATTCTTTTAGAATAGACTAGACAATCTACACAACTTATCCCACTCATACATGTTCTTCACATGTGAATTTCCTCATGACTAATGAGACCACCTCTATAAACCAATCCATGCATACATCTCACCCCTCCCAATAGATGCGGGAAGAAATACTTAAATATGTACTTGGGATCTGTGTATACCATGCCTAGTTGTTCATAATAAAAACAACACACTACCATCATCCATAGTAAAATTTCATCATCGCATGCTTCCACCCAAAATTTCACCCATGTCATCATAGACAAGCAAAGCAAAACAAACAAATACATGCCTACACATGGACACACTTACAAAATCATGACTACATTAATTGGATTGATAAGCGCAACCATTTCATTAGTCATCCACATTCAATCCCCTCATCTATGCCCAATAGGATGAATCCTTCCTAGGTCCAACATCATCATTACCGGTCAGTCTCACTCTAGGCAAGAGATGTGGTTGCCTTGAAATTTTCTTTTTCTTTTTATGATTTCTTTTGAACCCATGGAATCACCTAGTCTAGGCCACCTAGATCTAATCATATCTTGGTGTGTTTTGGAAAAAGTGTGAAATGGGGCATGGTCATTTTCGTATGGTGTGTTTATGATTAGCTTGACCCACCAATGTCAATTATTACCTTATATAGGGGTGGACAAAATATATAAACTCAATTATGCGATATCATCCCACTATGGTCCACTAAGGTTATAAGATGGAATTGTGTGATAGGGATAATCTTGTTTATTTTTTTGTGAGTCCAAAGTCCATTCAAAGGATATGACCACACCTCTGGTCACTTATACCAGTAGGTCATAATGTCCTTTTCTATATTAAACTTTAGGATTGCTCACCACATTTCTAGAATAATTAAACCAACCCCCTGCCCCCAATTCCCCTCAATTCCCTTCACATTCCCCATAACCTATGCTTCCACCCTCTCCCACCTCAACCTAACTATATGTTGTATCATGACTAAAAAAAAAATCATTTTCCACCCACCATATTCCATTACCCATTGTCTATTATTATATCGTATCATTTTCATTCATCACATTTGCATATGTCATTCATTATCCATTAACCATTATTGCATCCCCATTTTCATTTGCATTAGCATGTTCATTCATAATTGACCATTATAAGGAAACTAAGAGAGAGGTTTTTCATGCATGATCAAAATCCACTCTCATGGTTTGTCCCTTTCATCTGGATTTCACAAGATGTTTCATAGGTATGTTCACAAAATTGTACAATCCAACCAACCTATTCCCCATCCATGTGGATTTTATGTAGTAAAACTCAACCAATAATTCACATCATTCGTAATCATAATCCATAATCATTTGCATCATAAATGTGCATCATTCATAATCATAAGCCATACATACATCATCACCAATAAAATAACACATAAATACATTTTGCATAATCACAATCCCACCATGATACATTTGCATAAAATCATACATTCACTTCATGTTATTCATTATACATAAAACATAAATAATTTTCATCATACATCATCACATTAAAATCATAACATCATTACACATATGCATAAAATATTCCATCAAATCACACATAACCACAAACATCATAAAATATCATTACCATAGTCAATTTTAATTAATCACCATTACCATCCATTGGCATTCACATAAACCATCATACATTACCACTATACATATAATCATTTGCATCTATACATCATTGATTCACAACCATCACACACCATTAAATCATTACCATAACCACATCATCATTACACATTTTGCATATCCATAAACGTTAATAACCATCATTCATAAGAATAACCTACACAAAACATGTTAGTATCATACATGTGCATATCATACATCATCATAACATAAAAATGCATCCAAATCATCCATCTAACTATACATGCATAAAATCATATGAATACCCGCATAAAACCATCATCGTAGCATAAAATACATACACATAATCCAAACTCGTCATCTCATATATATCAAAAAATAATGTCATGATACAAAATATACAAAGGTATGTCACATATACACTCCAAAAAGTCGATACCCCCTTGGGGAATAATCCAAAAAGATATCATAATCACCCTACTAAGCACATATCATATGCTCGTTGCATCCTCCTGATCTAGTGAAGGAGGGTGCAAAACAAGTCGAGGAGGTGGCCCCATGCTCACTAATGAACCCAATCGAGTTGATCTTGACCTATGCGACTTCTTGTTGGTTATAAAGTTGGGCTCTCTTTACTATGGCATCACAACCTGCTCATACAACTCCTTGCAATGTTGTATCTATCACGTAACTTAGACAATCTTAGAAAAGGCATCCTATAACCCATGTCCTATTGTAATTTGGTGAGCTATATCCCACTCATACTCGAGTTGGGCCACATATGCCTATGCTCGGGCTGATGTCACTTTTGTAGCATCCCTCTCCTGGTGGATCTGATCTTTCTTTGTTGTCATGACTGCTAATTGCACCCCACCATCCCACCTCCCCTTCCATCCAATCATCCCTATAATCATACCACCTTTGCACAAGTTATGTCTCTCTCCCTTACTACCTGTAACTACTCCTGTCAAGCTTGGTCCCTCTCCTACCTAAGCTGGTCTCTCTCCTAATGCAATTGATCCCTCTCTGGAATAAGTAAACCCAAACACACCTATATGTCTCCCTCATCATCTCCATGATCATCACCCCCAATATCCACGTCCTCCTCCTCATCAGCCCTCTCTCACTGACTAAGATCCTTCCTTTGTCGCACTCGGTGGCCACCCTGCCCATCCCCACCATCTTCATCACCATGATCATCATCATCCTCCTCATTAATGCTTGTCTTGTTTCTATCACTACTGCTCTCCTCCTGAACCAAAGCAAGCTGATCTCGAGGGATTGTCAGGCGAATCAGTCTCCTCGCCCACCATGCATCATACTCGGGAATAGTCTGACATCCACCATAGCTGGCTAGGGATCCCATGGAACTACAAGACTATTTTGCTGAGCTATATAGGGCTCTTTGTATCCACCCTAAATACCTCTCTCCCACACCACCCATGCAAATACCACCTCTACCTTTGGAACAATTTGATGGTGCCCAAACTGTCTCATCACTTGTATTGGCAAGTATCACTCAATGATGGATGGCATCCGACCAATCATATAATGAATCCTCTAAATATACGACATGTATAGATGATCATCATCCCATACCTCATAGTCTTGGTATGGGTGCTACATAAAGTTGTCCATGTCATCAATAACTCATCTCCAATAACCCATCTCTCTCAACCATTGTTATTGCAGAAAACCTGCATATGCAAAAACATAGGGCATCCCTGGCCCTCTCCTCCTATCTGTCATTGGTCGTAAAACTACACAATGCTCATATGCCTAGATGTGTAGTAAGGTTGCCTTGCATCCCAAACTTCGACATCTCAATATACAATCATATGCATCTCTCTATATAGCTCTGATATAACACATGCACCCCATGTAAAAACCATACCATCTGACAACATCCTATCCAAAACCCCTACCCATCCAATTGCAAATCCATGTGACCACCGATCTGGTACCAAAACCCCAGTAATCAAAGTAGCAGTGAACAAAGAAAGCTCTGGTAGCTCCCCCATACCAACTTCTAAGTCTAACTCGATCCCCCTCACTAGAAGATCATCTATCATGAATACCCTAGCCAATGCCTCCCCGACATGTATCAAGTCATACTACACTAACTCCCTATAGATCAAAAGTTTCAGGATCCTCTAGACATTCTCCAAAGTAATCATAGCCTCACTTGTAGGTAGGTGAAAGCTACTAGTGTTGTTGTGCCACCTCTCCACCAAGGCTATCATCATAGCCTGATGCACCCTCAATCAAGGCATCTTGCACATGTGGTAGAGTCCCATAAGACTCAGCCACTCCTCATATATCTTTGTTAATCTATGTCACAACTAATACATCAATGACATATGCCTCTCCTGTGACTGCAAAGGAACCAAATTCTCTTGCATCATACCACACAATAACATCAGCCCTCAAAAACAACATAAATCCCTTTCATTTCAACTCCCAAACCCTCATGTACTTGCATTTTCTATAAATTCATGCTTCCGTTTTTGTGCAGGAGTCATTTTAGGCGCAGGCGCACCCCTAACTAGCGCAAGCGCATAATCATTATGTGCAAGCGTAGCTTTGCGCAAGCGCAACGTTATCTAGCACAAGTGCATACCTAGCCAACACAAGAGCCAAAGGCACAAGCATGAATCCAACCCGTGAAGATGCGAACTCACAAAACATAAGCGTTGTTTGGCTCAAGTACCCCTTTCCCGAGCATCAAACTTACATATATACATACATATCTTCCATACAATAGTTACCATCAAACTTATAAAATATATTTTATATTGAGGAGAAAGTAGATGTTTTAAGATTAGATTTTTGATTTATATTATTATCACATTCCAAAAATGAGAGGGGTCATTGGGTGGTATATCATGTGCTATCTAAGTGTGAGTTGGTGGGAATTAGATAATTAGCCCACTACAACTTTAAACTAATCAAGGATGTTGTTGGGGAGTTGCGACTCTTGTATGGCACATTCTAATATCTCTATGTGAACAATAGATATTTTAAGAAGATCCAAGATGGAGATATGAGTTAGAGTCTTCTCAAGGTGTTTAATAATACTATATCAAGTATCTTGTTGGGAGGACAATTAGGTCCTTGGATTGTGACTTGACCATGCTTAGTGTGATAATGCAATTTGATTATTTGATCTTAATTGAGACATCTCACAAGGTAGCTTATTCAATATGGCAAACGATGGAGTTATATGAAGTGGATGATTCATTAGAGTGGATGTTATGAGTGTGATTATTATAGGATGAGCCTTGGTTGGACACTAAGGGTTGGTTTTTATCATATTTAGGAAGGGGATTTTGATACATGCCTAATTTTTCATCGAGTGAGGAGGATGCATATACTTTATTCTCATCATAGTTAATGGGATATTATATATATTTTTTAATTTCATATATTTTGGGGTAGTATAGCCCTTAATATGATGACACTCACAATATTAATTGGATTTTTACGATAGTAGTTTGGGTTGGTTCCCATCAAAGAGTATTTACTTGGACAAATTTTTGAAATACCACCTCTATGTGTTCCCTTAAGGAGGTATATTTATGTTTTGGTTGTCCTTATGGAATATAAATATGTGTAAGTTTTTGGATAGTTTGCACGTTAGGAGTTTCTTATTATTGTAGTTTTTCTTGAGTTTCCTAAATGTGTTTAAAGTTAGTTACCCCTTCACTAACTATATTTTTTTCTTAGTCCAAAATCATGGTTTTTCAGAGGTTTTGTTGTCCTTGTCTTATGTTTGTTGTAAATTTTAACCAAGTCTTTTGTGACAAGGGATTTTTAAATAGCGACCCACATTTTGATTATCTTGTCAAATGTTAGATACACAATGGACCTTTAAACCAAAGGCAATTTCTAGATTAAAATTAGTGGCAAAGATAGTTACGAGTTATTTCTTGGGGATAAGGTAAGGGAATCTACTTGTGAGGCTTCTCCATCATTGTAGGAGGAAATCAAAGCTCTCCCTACTATATTATTTTGTATTACATAAATTAACCATTATATGCTCATGTTCAACATTGTAGGATAAGTGTAACACATTTTTGTTACAAGTTGGTAAAAGATGTAATAGATCTTGGAGCTAGATGCATAAGCCACTATAGGGCTTATTCTCTTAAACTATAAGGGAAGAGTCTTGTTAAGTACATGTCTTAGAAGTGACCTCTTGGCATGCCATGAAAAACTCCTTGATATCATCATAGTGGTCATCCTTGCCCTTATACCTATCAAAATTGAGAATTTCAAAGCGAGGAGGGAAAGGTACCATTGTTATAGATTAGCCACAGGGGTAAGGCTATAGGTCTTTAAAATTTTATGGTTTTATCTACTTAAATGTCCTAATTTTAACTCTTTGTGAGAACCCTTAATTTCTTGCTACTCTTTGGTAAATGGGTTCCCAAGAGGCAAGTTTGAAGGTTGGTACAAGATGGATCCATAAGATGGTAGTTGTCGGTAAATGGAGTGGGTGGATTCATTTGAGGGACTTGTTGGAAATTTGGTGGTTGTTGAGTGAATTTGACATTGATGAATATGATGTTGTGGGTATATATGACATAGTAGGAGGATACAAAGTGGAATGATAGGGGATGTAGGGTGGAATCATGAATTCCAGTGGTAAATTTTGTTATGATATAGAAAGTGGAGGTAGTGATTGAATTAAATGTGACATGGATGCAAATGAATTTTGAGGTGGGTTTGTTGAAATAGGAAGTTTTTGTCAAATAACATGCTAGAATCTTAATAATAGGTGAATTGGAGGGAGTTTGGGTGTAATTAGGGTTTTGGTGTGAGGTTTTTGGTGGATTATCTTTAGTTGAATGGTATGTATAACATTTAATTTTAAGGCTAGAAGGGTCCAAGTTGTGTGGGTTGAATGATGAAATATGAGGAAGAGCTGGAAGCACATCATCTTTTATTATTTATCCTGTGGATTATTCATGGTATGGTTGTGGGGGAGATTACCCTATGGATTCTTGAGAGTGGATGCGGTATTAGGTTCTTGATGTACCAGGTCACTTAGTTCAGATGCATCATAGTGAGACAAGATCTTATCTTCCACATTGATCAATTGTTCCAATAAATAATATTTATTAATGTTTACAAGTTCACTACAACAAATCCTTGTGATTTGCTCCATTTTTTGCTTCCACCCACTGTTTTAATGTATTTTTTGGCATTTTTTTGAAGACGTCGACACTATTTATCGAGATGGCATATTTTTTGGCATTTATTGCGTCGATCAATACATGTCGGCACTAATTTAGGTGCTAATTAGCGCCTAAAGTAACACCGTATTTAGCATCAATATTAGCTTCAAGTGTAGCACCACCTTGATCTCCGCCTTTAGCTCCGAGTTTAGCTTTGATTTTAGCATCGTGTTTAGCGTCGACTTTAGCTTCGAGCTTAGCTTTGGGTTCAACGCCGGATTAGACACCCCTATGTCAAAGAGACTTATTTATATGTCTCATCGATGATGTAAAATAGTGAAATATCAACACGATATGGGCATATCGAGGAGAGAATCACTTATGTCACATCGATAAGGTATATCTATAAGTGCTCGGTGAAACACAACTCTTGGATATAACGAAGTAGTGTTGATGAGACATTGAGATATCAATAAGACAAATAAGATTATCTCATCGATAATCTTCAGTAATGATCAAAAGCATACACCACTATACCGCTGGGAAGGTGAGCAACATATGCGGTAGAGAAATGTACACCGCAACACCACGACAAGAAGCCTTGAGCAAGGCAATAGTGCGGTAAACAACATAAGGGAAGGGAAAAACACTGTTATACCATAGTGATAATCAATAGTCTCCCTGACATGGTAGAGTTACATCGATATATAAAGAAATATCGCCGAATGAAAATATCGATGAGACAGTGGCATATCGGCAAGAGATATTAACTTATCTCATCGACACCGGTAACCAACATCAGATGAACATAAGATCTAATGTCGATGAGACATTGAGATATCAGTAAGACAAATAAGATTGTCTCATCGACACTCTTCAAGTAATGATCAAAAGCATACATCACTATACCGTCGAGAAGGTGAGCAACATATGCGATAGAGCGGTATACACCGCAACCCCTCAGTAAAAAGCCTTGAGCAAGGCGGTAGTGTGGTAAACAACAGAAGGGAAGGGAAAAACATTGCCATACCGTAGTGGGTATAATAAGAGACAATGGTAGTATGGTAATTGTGGCATCATTACAATTTACAACAATAAATGCAGAAAATCACATTAATTACCAAAATTAAATGCTATTAAATTATTAAGATTTTCCAAAACTAATATGACTGACTACCACGCCATCCAAAGATAAGCGAGTTTTCCCAATATTGAACTCAATTGTAGTGCACTAGCATGGAAGGAGATAGGGATATGAGAAGAAGAAGTCCTGCAAGCATGAAATACTCAGGTAAGTGCATGCAAACTCTTTGAAAGAGCTTTGTTAATTTTAAAAATCTTTCAAGGTTTTGTCATTTGAAGCCATAGTAGAGAAAATTGAAACATCCCTCCTAAAAGAAAACGATCAGAAGTAAAAGAAAGTCGGCCTAAAATTAAAGATGAAGAACCTAAAGTAAAGAAGAAAGCACTCCATCCTAAAACAAAACAATCAGAAGTAAAAGAAAGTCAACCTAAAATTAAAGATGAAGAACCTAAAGTAAAGAAGAGACCACTCCATCAGTCCATATTAGATATACTTCCAGGGTCTACTAAAGAGGGTAATAATAATTTTCTTGTGGACACCACACAAAGTTGTAGGGATGCCCTCATTTCCAAATTTGGATGAGACCTATTTTGGTATTTTTACAGTAAGAGAAATGAGAAGATTTTATTGTCAAATGCTTGGATGTTGGATATAGCAAGGTTGATTGTCCCAAATGTGTTTGTTGATGTAGAATTTATCAGACTAATAGCCAAAAACTATCACTCAACTACCAAAACAATAAGGTTTCCAAATGACACAATATTGGTAGAAGTAACCAGAAAAGCCATCATTGAGTGTTTTGGCTTAAACAAGCAAGCTCTGACCAAGATAAACTTGCAGAAAAGTGAGGAGGCTTATGCTAGGTTAAAAAAGACTTATAGAAGTGATGCGGTATCCCTATATATGAAAAGAGGCATTGGTAACAAAACATTCCCCATCTCTACTATCACTACTGAACCATTTAATGTGATAGATTTTCAGTATTACTTTGTGAATACATATTTATCTCTTTGCCAAGTGTTGGGGATAAATGCTCAAGATAAAATGCCAATAGGCCTAATGATGATGGCCATGAGAATTCAAAACCCTGAAACTAATATTGAATATGACTTTGCTTCATACCTTGAGAAGGCATTAGATGATGAATTCTCCCAAGTTATAGAGGATAGAGCACTGATTACATTCAGACACTTATCCCTACTATGTCATCTGATATTGTACCAGAATAGGAACCATTGGAATAAAATAATGGACTTGGCTACAGTAGATGATCAAGGGAATCCCACACCTATCCAAAAATGGTGCTATATTTGGGATAGTCGGTGCAAGAATTCAAGCTTTGTTGTATTCTACGAAGAATTTGTACACAGAATCCTTCGAGTTCTTAGGTATGCAATACAAATATTGTGAACCAAAATGTTTCAACTAGTGAGATATTTGGCTTTAAGACCAGAGCAAGGTCATAAACACAATTTTGGAGATTGGTTCTTCCTCCCGAAAGTTACAATAATAAGAGTTTATGGATGCCCTGTTGCTCCACACATACTACCAAAATCTGTGCCCCTCAAATTAGCATTTCTTGAATTTATGTGGAAAATGATGTGGATGGAGAAACATGTAATGCACAAGCAGAAGAAAGGCACTTTCCTACCAAACCAAACCAAGTGTGAAGATTGGATTGTAGGCTCAGACACACTAAAGGAGTTACAGTATTATTTGAAGACAATAAATGCATTGAAATCTGGAAAAGAAAGAGCCTTTGACCTTGAAAATCATATGAACAACATAAGGCACAATATTCTTACCAAAATGACAATCCCACACCAAGTGGATTTTGAAGAAGATGTCATAAGGAACTGCATTACTTATAATGATGTATTTAGTAGAAGGAAAAAAATGGGAATATATGAAGAAGCTTGAAGAAAGGATGAAGCGGAGGTCCAAGGATTTCCTAGGATACTTTATTGAGGAAAAGGACCCCATCAAGATGATAGAATTGACAATTGGTAGATTTGAAGACTTGTATACAAAGAAGGAAGCATATCTCGAAGAACATGATAGTGGTGCAACTGCAGAGCATACCCTAGGTGAAACCTCTGAGCCTCCCATTAAGCAATTACCTCCCAAAAGATAGAAGACAAGAAGCATTGAATAGTTAGTACCTTACGAGGATACTGAAGAGGTGGGAAATACTGAGGAAGTGGCTACAAAACTGAAGTCATTGATAGGTGATATTGAAGTTGATCAACCCATCCTTGAGACCAGTGCCCATAAACATGAGGAAAGGATGGGTGATGTAGAAAAAACAAGTACAAAGGTACATGAAGATGAAAGGGAAATTGCAACCAGGAGATTCATAAAAGATGATGAATTCATTAAGACTCTTGAGTTTAAGTATTTTTGGATGAAGATGCAGATAAAATAATTTCAAGAGAGGATGGAATCAGCTGAAGTAGGTGTGATCCCTAAAATGTTAAGTCCTATTATGAGATGCTAAACAAACTATTAATGCAATAAAAGAAATAACATAAAGAGTACACCTCAAGACTAGCCTAAAGGGAGAAATTTCAAAGAAGTAAGATAACCAATTGATAAGTGATTATACCTCTTTTG